>MOOZ01000141.1:599719-613616 GCA_002930495.1 Cecropterus lyciades | reverse complement strand
ACATACAAAATATACATAAGAATGTATTAAATCGTCACTTTTATGTTAATGTAGAGTAGCAGGAGAGCGCGCGTAGATCTTAGAAATAAGAAATTATCAAATTTACATACCAGTCAGATGACCCGTAAATTATAAGCACATAGCACCTGTTTTTAGGACTAAAATGAAAATGTTAAAATGAATAATAATGGCGTTTGATAACTTTTGTTGTTTACTACCTGTTTTTCAACAGGCACCGGTACTGGCTTCTCTATAGGATATGGGACCTTTTTGACGACAGGGTATGGCACGGGCTTCTCAATGGGGACCATTAACTCTTGGATGACTGGCACGGCCACCGGCTTGGGGACCGGGACTCGCACGGGATACGGCTGCGGCACCGGCACTATCACCGGGTGAGGTACTTCTATCTGGAAATCAATTCATCCATCGAAGGTAGAACCCTGTGGTTCGACTCCGAAGGCACCACTTTCACACCTATTTCTGCTTGGTAATAGCAGTTTTAAGCGCTGCTGTATTCTAGTAAGTGTGCTAAGGGAGATAGTTAAACGAATCATTCTAACTTAGATCTGAAAGGTAGCAACGCTTCTGTGGCCGACCTCGAGGATGCTAATCCTATCTGGGGTTGATCATAGATGTCCATGGGTCCCAGTTGCCACTTATCAGATAGATTGCTACTTCTATAATATAAAAAAGTAGTGTGCAAGTGAAAACCAAACCCCAATAATCATGCGTAAAACCACCACGTGTTATAGGAAGAATGCGTCCGAAACGCACACTTTTTGTGGATAAAGGACATTATTACCTACACTTGAACTTAAATCGTCCGCATTTGAATTACATGCAAATTAATTGCGTACGACGCGTGCATACTTAATGTTGATGTTTATGCATTAACTATTAATTTTTTTCTTGAAACACGAACGCATAACATGGAATATTTTATAAGTTACACATCAGGTATGATTTTTTTAGTAATGGTCTAAATGGCAATAGATAAATATAAATCCCTAGCACTATCGTTAAGTCGTCCCATTAGAATATACGATAATTTCCAGGTTAATTAACTAAGCCTAAATGACGCAAATAATATGATAGAAAAGAAAGAAATAATATTCGATAGTAACAAACAATTTTTTAAAAATAAAATCCATCATTATTTTTTGCTGGTTTTAGTGACGGATTAATTTTCAAATACTTACTACATTTCGAAAGATATTAACTTACCAATCGAAAATATCTAAGATATAATTAATTTTCATACAATTCCTGCATACCAGTTATTGAGACTTTTATCCCAAGTATTAAACTGTGACGTGCCCTGAGTCGTTGAGCTCACTGAATTACCGGCCAACAATCCCAAACCTATTATTTCGAAGTACGATCGGTTTCTCTTTCATAAGATTATCTGATACTAATACTCCTATTTATCCACATTTTCTTTGCTTAGATAGCACATCGTAGAAACAGATGAATGTTTCAAAATAAAAACGATAAAAGACAATATTAAACATTAAGCGGTATTGCAGTATATTCGTACCTAGACATTAAGTATAGCTAATATAGCTACCTAATAGGCGAATATTAAGTAGCTACCAACCTCTCCAATTACATCTTTCTACAACCTCATAAAATAATTTCTATACTTAATTGAGCATTGAAAGGGAATTCAATATAATGAATAAAGCGTAATGTTACATGATTTCTCCCTACTGACTGCAAAGGCGTGAAGCATGCGCATTCATCTTACTGACCAAGAGCAAGCGAGGAAATTAGTGCGCGACGTGATACTTCGATCCGCATTCCGTCATCATTTTTTGCTGATTAATTACATAAAAGCGACCATATCCAATCTTCTGCACACAAAGTTATTTGTGCCTTTACAAATTAAGAAAACGATAATTCACTTACCGGATACGGTTTCGGTAGAGGCACATGAATAGGCTTCGTGTCAGAAGCATACGATTCATAATCATGGAATGCCTCCTTTTGTTTCGACTTAATGTAATCTATTCGCCATTTCTCTATAAGCTCTTTGTAATTGTTCTCATCAGGAACTTCGTTTGGTATAGAGCCAAATGTAGGCAGGTAAGACGGTCGTAAAGTGTCTCGAGTACGAAGTCCCAGAAGATCCTCCTCGGACTTGAATCTATTACTAGATATCTCTTTATTCCAATCAAATTGAGGTCTTTGCGGTCTATACGGTCGATAATTGTAATTATTGTAGAATTGAAAATCAATTGGTTTATCATCAAATTTAATGGAATCTTTTCCATATTTAGGAGGCTGTGGCCTTTTTGGTATATGGACTATATCATTGTTAATATTTTCTTCACCGTACTGTAGTCGCTTTTTGTGATTTTTATTAAAAGAATATTCAGTACTTTTAAAAATATTTCCCCAATTGGAAGATGATGTTGGTGTCGTAGTATACAAATTTTTAAATCTATTCAGATATTCCTCTGACGATTTATATTGATTATTATTATTGAATGGCAAATCTGACTCATCTTCATGTGACTTCAATTTTGGTATTTTATTATAGTTGGTAAAGTCTGAAGTGGGGAATTGATAATCTAATGCTCCTATGTTACTACTAGCTGGTACGATTTCATCAATGTTGTTGTTAAAATGTTTCTTTGGTTCTTCGAAATCATACTTAAAACTTGTAGTGCTGTGATTAGTAGAGTACTGGTATCCATTCATAGAATTTTTGGATGATTTGAAATCGTCATTGTTGTTGCTAAAGAATTTAGTGCTTGATACAGGTATATCATTATTAGTAGTGACTGGTAAATCGTTATTACTAGTTTTCCACGGTTTTTCTTTAAACTTGTCTTTATATTCAACATTTGACACTGTGCCTTTAAACTTGCTATATGATTCATTAGAACCATCATCATTTGAATTGGGATGAAACTTGGATCCTTTCTTTTCATCCTCATTTTTATATTCAAAACTATTTTTAAGCGATGACGACACCTTAAAGAACTTATCTCCATGATCAGTGTAACTATTACCACGTGTCACATCATTACCACCGGTAGTGATTGGATTAGCATTATTGAGTGGTTTTGTATTTGTTGATGGATAATTACCTTCTAAATCAGTTGGATAATATTGCTTCATGTTTGTAAAATCTACAACTCTAGGAAAATTTAGCAAATTTGTTGTGTTATTGAATGATGTTTTCATAAATGGTTCCATACTTGGATAATTGGGTATACTATTGAACATATTCTGTTGGCTACTGGCTTCGGTAGTGGTATGCTTATTATCAAATGAATGGTATCGCTTTTTAGTTTTATAGAATCTTTCTCGACTTTTTTCGTTCGAATAAGTTGTAGGTGGTTCAGTTGTGTATGCTTTGAAGTTGGTATCGCTTAAATTATCGTACATTTTAGTTTTACTTTTCATATTTATTTTCGCACCATAAACTGGCATCTTATACTTTTCGGTATTCGGAACATTGTTCGAATCGGGACCACTAAATTTATTTTCACCGGAAGAATCGACATTCGTAAAACTAAACGTGTTCATAGTATTCGGTTCTAGATGAAACAACCCTAATTGGCCGTCACTGCCCGTATTAAATGATTGTTCATCTCGTAAATGAGAACCAAAGCTGGATCCAAAGCCAGAAGATTCCATGGCTGTTGGAAATGCTGGGCCGTAAAGCCTCGTGGTAGCCTCTTCCTTACCTCCGTTAGTGCTGAGGAACGTGGCGTAATCCGGGGAGCTCGGGACGAATCCATCATACGAGCCGACATCGTTAAAACCAAAATTAGAGTATGTAAGCACGTTGGGTTGCGGGAAAGCGGCCTCCTCTTCGGCCTTAGGACGCTTCCTCCTTACTTTCTTTCCGTCGATAACATCGTTGAAAACCAATAGCACTGATAGAGCGATGAATATAACTTTGTTGTTAGACATGTTCACTAATGATTTATGTCTCACTATTTACATTGTTCGAGAGCGTGGACAATAGTCGGTGTCCGAGAAGCGACTGTTGCTAGACCGCGGAGTGGTGCCCGGGGGTGGCCACTTCTACGATCCTACGAAAACGAAAGCGTTCACGCTTCGCGAAACCGACAATTTTCCTCCGATCATTATCGCTACTTACTAATAGCGAGTTCATTGTATCCTAATAATTCATGTCATAGTAATCAAATGCCTACTTTTTCTTCGTGCGCTTCTAGTTCCGTCATTGACTCTCGGTAATATATGCATATTTGGTATTAATTGTCATTTTCCTTTATTGGCGTGAGATATTTTTTTGCAAGAAAGGTATCGCGAATGGCAATTAAATTTAATTCTAATGTCGGGTAATAAAAGAAACACAGAGTTGCTAAAACACTTTTATTGGTCTATGCAAATTATCGATCTTTGATACATTTTCATGGTCAACTTTATTAAAAAGAATAATCACTTAAAAGCTAGTATTTAGTTACATAATATCAAACATAAATGGCCACAATACCGACGCTTCGCAAGCTAACCAAGCCAGACGCTTCATGTCATAAAGACGCCATTTTGTACTAAATATCTACATTACAACATAAAATAACATAATTAATAGACAAGAGAAGTAATAGACAAGAAAAATGAAATGAGTGAAAGAATAACAAGTGGAATGATCTATTGAAAATTTCCTGAGAATCATCATCCTACGTGAATAATTTATAATCACTAAACTAATAATTTGAAACTAACAATATTTATCAAGAGGCACAATGGAGAAAACAAATAATTATGTAGAAATTATCACCTATCTAAATACAATGTAAACTTAAGAATTCTTATATAATATTATATTAAAATTTTGTTAAGTGTAGTGTTAGACCATAGTTTCCGTATGTGGGTAGACTAGATAAGGAAAATATAGAACAGTTATGTAAAATTACTTCTATTTACCATTCCAATAACAGCCAGATATAAAATTCAATAGGTACCTATGTCTATACTATTTTGATTTAATATGAAATTAGAGATTCTATTTTATGTAATGTTACAATAATGTAATCGTACAAAAACTTTCCGGGAGCAACGTAACAGGAAAATATAAACGTATTCACAAAAGAAGGAAGAAAATAATAAAAAAGGGCATGGCTTTTTTAAACTTTTTTGGATCATTATCCAATCGTATTGATTGTTCGCCATTAAACTTTAAATAAAATATCAATTGCCATAAAAACAGTTATATTTTTATCTGAACAAAATCAAACGAAATCAAAGGCATCAAAAAGAAATGGTGTCTTTGTTTTAGGCTTGAAAAACGATAATATGATATGATCTATGATAACGAAACAATTTTTTGTTGACATTGATGCATTTAAAAAAAAGTTTATATATAAATCAAAAAAAAATTCGAGAAAATTTTAGATAGAGTTACGAAATAAATAAAGAATATTATTCACGTTGTTAACCAGAAAGTCTTTGTATGAAGTATAATACACAATAATTATAATCCTTAAAAGAACTATTATAAACATTGATCTATCGTAAACATCAAACGCTACTGAAAAAACTTCACGCTAATTATTTCAATAAAGGGATGTGATGTGATAAAAGTTTATGAAATTCCTGTCGATTCTATATTAAATATTTTAGTATAAAATTAACTATCATCGCTGCGCATGTCATACTCTCTGGATATTTATAATTAGTAGATGTGTTTTTTCTGAGAAATAAAACCTTAGTGACTTTAGAAGACACTCTTCAATAATATTTAATTAAGATTATCAATTTTAAAGTGGTACAACATAGTCCTCAGGGGTAGCACGCATCTGTGACCTTGCCTCAATTAAGTCTCTAATCTTATGTAGCGTAGACGATAGACTTACATTTAAAAATGTATATAACAGATTTTGGGAAAATGTCAATACAAAGTAGTTAGGTAGATAGGTAGGTAGTAGTAGTCTCCTCTAGGTCCTCTATCAATATCATATGAATAAGATGGTGTATAAACTAAAAACATGTCGGAGACGGACATTAGTTTGTACGTTAAAAGAAGCGCGGCGCGAGTTCTGACAGATGGCGGCACCGTCGCGATGACGCGTGAACGGCGCTCGGTTTCCATAGCAACTGTTATTCGTTTGGTTTGCACGCTGTGGTTTATATTGTGCTAAACTAAATAGTTAACGCTATGAAAGTGGTTATAGATTATTTTCTATATCCCTTAGCTCGATTACCCACGTAAACGCCCACGTGATGTTCGAAGAGGGAGCTAATAATTCTGACGATCCGACACATATATATTTAAGGGGAAAAATGTTGTATAAATACAAAAACATCAAATTACGTACCAAATTACATAACAGTAAGTAAAGAAAAGGGTTAGGGTCAAATAAGCCTATAGAATTTATAAAAAAAATTTCTTTAAAAAAAATACCCAGAGCTATTTGCACACGCAACGATAACAGCTACATTAGCGTCAGGTCTAGGTACTAGATACGTTTAATTCTAATACTTATAAGAACATTCAAAGACAATAGGTTATCTATAGGTTTCACATATAGGTAAATATAAAAAATATTTTTTCTATCACTTTCATGAACACTTCGATCAAACATCACCTAGTGGTCAACTATTTTTGGTATTCGGGAGAATAAGAGCATTTCACGCTAAATATTATTATGTAAATAGTTATACTGTGGGAATATTTCTGTATTAAACTCTAACTTTCATAAGATTTCTACACTCTTTATAAAATATAAACGCATCGCACGCGGCGTTCATACGTTTTGTAATATTCAACATCGAACTAGTTTCTATAGTAATTATAAAGGTTTCATATCTTCTACATTTATATCAATAACTCCTATTTATATCTACGTGATTAGTAGGTACAAGGAGCTTAATAAGAATAGTGAATGCAGGCACGCATCAGGCGCTAATATTTTCATTTTAGTTTGAAAAGAAGTCTTATTTTGTGACTTCGATATACTTGGATGTATAAAATATGATTTAATAAACATTGAATCTACTTTTAACATCAATTTAATAAACATTTATTTAAGATTTAAGAGATAATATAATAACTCATCTACAGATTAAATAATCTTATAATATTTCGTCACTAGTTTTCAGATATAAAGATATTTCGAATATATTTTCAGTAAATTTATTTGAAATACAAAAAAAAACCTTGTGTAATTTCCACGCAAGAAAAAAACTATTTATTAAAAATTAAAAGGATTGTTTCAAAAATTAGAACCCGAGGCAAGCCCGCTCTAAGTGCATACAAATGAACTCTACCACGAAACACTCAATGTTAAAAAGTTTAAAAAAATAGTTCTCTTGTTGAAGTCGACAATTACCCTTATCATTATAGCTCACGCAGTCGATTCCTCAGTCAGTGATTGATACAATAAATAATCACAATCCAATGTTAAATTGTAACAAAAACTTTTCAATACCTCAGAATAAGTGCCTATGGAATATACAACAAAGTTGGTCTATCAGACGATGTGCTAAAATAATATTACTTAAAATAACAATACCTACGCTATACATTATGACTTAAAACTTGATATTTTGTGACACTTATAGTGACTTAGTATCGATGACAAACTAAAGATTAAACCGGCTCTTACCACACTTAATATTAACAAAAATAACCAATAATTAGTCATATAACAACATCGCAATCAAAACATACAGGATTTATGATTTCAAGTCATGCATTATTAACGTAAACATTTTTATAAATTAAATGCGTATTTCAGTTTTTCAAGTTTTAACTCTGTTTTATCGCCACTAAAATAATGTAAACAACGACATCTAGTTGACTATTAGTAAATCGAGTTTACCACACGATGATAATAGATGGCGCTTTATACATTTTACGCCAATATTACTGGAAACGGAAATTCTTTAAGTAACACGAAAGCTAACTTACAATAAAGTTTATATAACTAAACAATCTGCATTTCCATCCTTTCATAAGAACAAGCAATGTCTTTGCCTTTGGCATACCAAGAAAAAGAAAAACTGTAAACAGATTTCTAGATTCAAACTCAGAGAAGGATAACGGATGACTAAATATTAAGGATGTTTATGGAAACATCTAATATATCAACGACTTAAGTCATTTTTGGATATAACTTACATGTTTATTGTAAACTTGCTGCCTGTGTCACGACTTTACGACAGACATTGATATATTAAACATGTGTTCAGGATACATTTTCACTATCATCCAGTATTTTACGCTCTAGTCGATTATTCAAACCCAACCCGTCAAAAAATAACCTAATATTTTATGTCAATCTACTAAATAGTTCACTTGATTTTGAAATAAAAAGGAGTGATAGTAAGCTAAATACTAATATAGTTGTGTAGAGTAACCTAAGTTATTGAAGGCCTTGGTACACTCTAGAATCCAAATTTTTTCCAAAAATATTTCCTGCTTTTTATAAGAATTGATCAATATTTTACTCCGACTTGTTTTAAAGTCGAAATTTTAACTGAAATTTAGATCATAAGTCGAACAATGCCCAATCTTTGTTGAACACATGATCTACCTTATCTATGTTTTAGGCATGAAATTTTACCTAGCAATGGGTCAATAATGGCCTACCCATTATTGACCCATTGCTGGGTATGGCATATGTAATATGATTAAATTTTTAATCTCATCGCTTTTATTTAATTTACTATTGTAGACTCCCAAAATACAAAATTGCATTTTGGAAGTCTACAATGAGTCTTCAAATTTTGGTATTAAATTAAATAAAAGCGATGAGATTAAACATTACATCTCATTACATTTTCATCCCATTGCTGGGTCTCCTTTCAGAGTGGGTTTAGGCCGTAGTCTACGTTGGTACGGTGCGAATTAATAGATTTCACACACTTCTCACAGACTTGTATGTTTCATCATTTTCCCCTTACAGTTTAAGCATGTGATAAATTATTTTTATAGGTACACATATTAAAAAATGTAGAGTGCCTAAGATTTCACCCCCAACGTGAAAGGCTGAAATTTATAGCACTATATAAGAATTGCTTACAATAAAACCCAAGAATCTATATTATGCGTTAACGGCGAAACCCTAGAATTCTGTAATCGGATGTAGTGTGTATGGCGCAAGGGAGACTGGATGTAGTGACGTCATGTATGGTACAAGTGACGGGAGGTACCGGATCAATGCGCGGAGGCGGCGGCGGAGGGTGCAGCGTGGCGTAAACGCGCTCGCACTTCTTGCAACGTGGGATTGGTTGCGGGGTCGCTCTCTGGAACCGTTTCCGCCGCCTCTAAACGACGTGCACGCTCAGCTATAGCACGCTCTAGCTCTGAAATTGTAAAAATATACACGTAAGTCTAATTTAAGGATATTTTTTATAAATAGGTTAAGAGAAAACACGTTTTTCTTTTTTGTTTGGTAGTTATTAATAAGATTTAACGTTATCAATAAAATAATTGGACAAACAATTAGGAGGTATTGTCTATTTTGACTACCAAATAGTAGTTTAATTTAAAGGTGATGTATATAAGGTGATATGGTAGTGTGGTAGTACCCGTCGTGGTTACACTTGGGAGGTACCACTGCTACACCTAATGGCCCAGCAATAGCAAATTCAAACACTGCTTTATTAGATTTTAGGGTATGATAAGAAAGAGACCTATACGAATCGTTCCAACTTATTCCTCGGTGATAAGAACGCAGTCATGGCCACCGTTGATCACAGATGTCCATGGGCGGCCACTCACCATCTGGTCGATTCGCTCGTTTGTTAATGCGATGACACCGCAATACCAACCTCAAATAGGATCTGATTCAATTTGAAATTAATTAAAGATCTTCAACCTACAATAATTTCTAGGTCAACAATCATATACAACAACAGCATGAAAATTATAAAATTTAAGTTGATTTGCCACTGATACTCTAAGTCTCTTCAGGATATTTTTCTTCATTTAATTAATGACTTAAGCTTATTACAAGTTGTTCCGACATATTCTCGATTATATATTTATAGATATATTAACAATATTAGAAGAAACCGGATTCAAAAACTTTTTGTTTTTTCAACGCCTGTTGCATTATCATAATAATCAAGCTTCCATCGCAAAGATAACCATTTGGATCTAGATTCGGATAAATGATAATAATAAATTACATCGCATTTAGACTTCTGTTGTTGTTGTCCATGTAACACTTTTGATGAAACATTAAATAACACCAGACTTACAAATTAAGAATTTACACTACGTCATATCAAAAATTAATAATTAAATTCAAGCTGTAACTAACTAGGCAGGTATATTTCAGGAACTTTATCGAATCTGAAAACGAATACGGATATAGGAATTATATTATACCGGTCTCGGATACGGTTACGGATATGAAATTATTTCGGATTATCTGTTCATTTCAGATAGTTACGGATTACGTGTTAGATCTTTTTAAAGAATTTTAAAAATGAAATATAAGGTAATATATTTTTTACATTTTTATGTTATCATTTGATATAGCAATTAAACATATCAGTTATTATTCTAGGCAATTTTAAATGTTATTAACGAAAAAACAAATCTCTATTAGGTTCCGCCGCTATTCGAAACAAACAGATTTTTATAACGGATTCGGTTACGGATAGATTTTTATTCCGGATATCCGACAGTTTCGGACACGGTTACGGAACGTAACATCCCTGGTAAATTTAATAAACATTTAGATATATGTACATATATACGAAATGTTATGCTCAAATAAATATCAATATCTTGGATAATACACTGCAAAAGTGTACCTACGTAAACATGTAAATTCCATGTTTCTTTGTTGGTTATTTAGTAAAACGATTTAAATTAAAAAGAAGGTAAAGATTATAACCCTATGTACAATACCTAATAAGTAAAAAAAAATACTTCGAATGTATGAAATATAAATGAATACATTCCTAAGCAGTCAAGTGCAACAGGTCCTGATAAGATATAATGTACATATAGATTTATACTGATTTTACGGTAAACAAATACCTCTTGTTGTACGGAATTTGTTTTGCAATTTGCTACTTTTCTACTAAAACCGTGCCGTTTTCACAATATTTTAAAATATGTAGAACATGTGCTAATGTATTCCGTATGATAATATCCATTTGACTTTGAATGACACGCCAAGTGAAGCATAAAGGAATATATTATCGTTGTTATAATCTGTATTTAGAGATGTTTTTGAAGTAAAATAATTGATTTTACTTAAATAATAATCACTTTTAAATCCAGGTCTCTCTGCAAGCAGTGTTAAAATTCTCATTGGCTTCGCGTAAACTCCCAAGAGGTTGCCTGTGTAGGCTTCGGTCACCCACCTAGCAATCGGCAATAACAACTCTCGATTATACTTAATTCATATGCAATTCCGTCTACATATTTATTGAATATATTAAACAATACCTACATAAATTCTATCTACTTTGATTGTTATCGGGTATTATTGCAAGTAATTTTACACAACGATCGCCTTTCAGAAAGGGAAACGAATATGAAATTTCACTTTCATCCAATTGGTCATTGACGTTCGTAGACAAGAGTAATCATACACTTTGAGCTGCTGAGTTATAGTTATACTTCGCTATCATTATTACCATATTTGATCACCATTATCTCGTGGATTTAAAGATTGATAAGTATGATGAGGCTTGGTAACAATTTTTAAACTTCTGTTAACAAAAAACTTAAATAAGGTAAATTTGATGGGGCACGTTACCCTTGTCCCTTTAAAGCTACTTTATTTAAGTAATCAATAAGATCTTAAATGATGTGAGAAAAAAGAAATATCCTATCATTTTAAAATATTTTTGTTATTAGAATAAAATTTTGCAGAACAAGCAGCTCTATATCGAGTTCCCTCGTGAATGACATAGTCACTGTGTAAGAATACATCTACAAATAAAGAAACAATGATGAACGAAGAGGAATTTGTATAAAAACAGGTACCAATTTTAATTAGAGGCTGTGAGGTGAACGGCCCCGAGTGCACCTGCAACTGAACGACCGGATAAAGTTCCCGTCCAAATATGCGAGGAAAAAACCAAAACGCAGACCCGCGATTAAATACGATATCCCGAAGCCGGGGATGCACGTTCCGTTCTGACAAGATTCCGACCACTTGTTTCACGATTTGTAAATGTATTCTTATTAATACGGGACAACCATCCAGAAAACAATTAAGTACTAGCTGTTGCGTCGAGCAAGAAATGTGGGTTTTGTTAATTCATAGTTAATATCAGCGAAAAATTCCGTAAAAAGATCATCTAGAAATAGGCATAGAAATAGGAATCTAGTGGTATTTTCTTAAAACTCCCGAGAACTTCAGGGACTTTGATCGTAGGCTGGTTCGGGAATTGTCGGGAATTCCCAAACACTAGTTTTTATATACATTGCATATTTACATTTCATTATTAATTTCTTTATTAATTTTTTCAAAATAATTAAATTTTATGACAACAAAAACCATCTACAATGTGACAGCGAAGTAATATTGTTGTCCGTGACTTTTAGCTTCTCATTATTATTTGTTGCTGAAGTTATATTTCTTGTGAGTCATTTAGACCTTTACACCTTTATAAGATACAATGTAGGTATAATATATTGTACTCAAATAATACGGGCACGAGGATATATTTTTGTATTGTATTCAAAGATCTTTATTGTTAAGACTGGTCATAAAGTTATTTTTTTAATTATTTTGAAGTTACAAATGAGCATGCAGTCCACCTGATGGTAAGTGGCTACTGCCGCCCATGGACATCTGTAGTCAACCCTGGGTAAGATCAAAATCTCCCCTAGGGTTAGCCACAGACGCGATGCTACTGAGGACTAAGATGGAATGCCTCGGAAAAGTATGTCTCCCTTACCACACCCTTCAGACCAGAACACAACAGCGCATTACACTGCTGTTATAAGGCAGAAATAGGTGTGGCGGTGGTGCTTCCGGAGTCGAACAACAAACAGTTCTACCACCTTCAAATAACACCTGATGGTAAGTGGCCCCTGCCGCCCATGGACATCTGTAATCAACCCCAAATAAGATCAGTCTTACCTGAGGTTATCAATACTGATTGAAAATTTTGCTTCAAATCATAACCAGTTTAATCTACATGTACACAAAAGAATGTTTGTTTATAAAAATGAGAACGTAAACTCAACATCGTTTGATCGATCACCGCGAGACGTGATATATCTATAGGTTTGTTCACGATGTAGATTTTTATAGACGTTTCACTATTATTATAGCTATATTATGGCCATTTACTTAACTTATAACTTAAAGTCTTAGCGACCGAACGTTCTTGTATATTTATCAAAAAAATCATCATGCCTAAAGTAAAATTAAATAACTTATTATATATATATATATATTTAAATAATTTATTTATTAAAAAAGGCCCGACTTCCAAAACTGAAATGAGAATAATAATTACTACGATCAGAATGCTGGTGCATACTTCAGTCAACGTATTAGCCTTGCTATTCAACGAGATAATGTTGCCAGCATTCAGGGAACTCATCTTAAGGACAACAATTTAATTGTATTTTTTTTATTTAATTGTTAAAATAATTAGTTAATATTTTGTTACTTTCAAATTAATAATAAATATCCTACGATCATGAAATATAATAAAATAGAAATTATAGTATATGTACTAGCTTGTACCCGCGGCTCCGCTCGTTTCAGTTATTTATCATTATAAAGAGTGGTCTATGTATTAATGTAAGTCATAAGCTATACGTGTGCCAAATTTCAGCCAAAATCGATCACTGGTTTTTACGTATAAGAGTAACAAACACACAAACTTTGGCTTTTATAAAGATAGTATGATTATAGAGTGCTTGGTGCACGCGGTGATAAACGGAGTTAGATTTTTCTCTAAACAATTTTTTGTAAGTCCC
>MOOZ01000141.1:574091-586919 GCA_002930495.1 Cecropterus lyciades | reverse complement strand
AATATATTTATAGTAATAGAGCTTTTGGAAATACCCTAACGTAACAATTTTGTTATATATTTCTTTTTTTGTAAATATTTTTATAATTAAACATAATTATTTACATATATATTACTAAACATTTTACGATATTACATCAGTATATCTTTAGCTAGCTTTATACAAAAAAAGACTTTATGACACCAACATTAGCAAGTTAAAGTTTTGGCTACACTTGCGTTTTGCTGGAATATGTCGCCATGCCACCAGTCACGCCGATTTTGCATAGACCGTGTCACGAAATATTTTGAAATTTGAACAATACGCCAGGCGAATTATTTAGAAACTGATATTGTAACACACTGTGTCAGATTACCTTTAGGTAATTAAAATGCATACATTTACATATTTATAAGCAAGTTTAACATCACTTCTAAAGTAGATAATACTTTTCTATGTTAATTTAAAGTTTCGCAGGAAATTTACACTTAATTATTTTGTATTTATAGACATATATCTTTCATAATTGGTAAGCCGATCATTAGTTTTTCATTTTAAATTTTGATGAACCGATAAAAACAGTGTTACATATAAAAAACACATTCAATCGTTTGCTAAATCTCCTTCATATCCGGATTCTTAACATGAGACGCCACATAAAAATTGATTAAGAAATTTCTAGAAAATACATAACATTCTGACACACCAAGCGACGAGAAGTATTTTGAGTGAGCAATGATATCGTGTTTTATATAAATTTCATATTAATTTTAAGTTTCTTTCGTGAATTTTTCCTGTCACTGGATATCAAACATCAGCCTCACTTGATGTTGGCGACATTTAATCAAAAATTTACAAATACCACGTTTGTAATCAACCATCTCGTTGCAATAAGAAAAGGAAATGATATTTTGTTTTAAGCATTATACTTAGGCAAACTTGTTTATATGACATTTATGATCACTACAAAATCGCATCTATAATAATATGAGAATCATTATAAGATGCGATTTTTAAAATAGGATTATTAAAAACACTACCACAACAATCTAAGTTATTAAAAATTTATTTAATACTCATTTCCAGTAAAGGCTCGTTCCACGAAACTTTGATCCTGCAATTTGCCAAATTGCAAACTATTATTCCGACAAGCTCCAAGCGAATTGTCGTAACTAGGATAAACTTCGGAGGAAAAAATGTCAGTAGTTTGATCCGTATTCCCAATAGTCCTTATTGCTATTTGAATAAACATTTCATTCAAATTATGAAAGCAAAATATTTTATAGGCCAAAGTCCTTTTCAATAATCAGTTCTGTAACATGAAAAATCTCTAAGTATTGAACTGATCGAAATATGAATTTAAAATTGTATTCAAGGCAAAAATGTTATACCCATAGCTTACGCAAGCGGTTATACCAGCCACGAAGATAATAAAGTTTTAATGGACTGACTTTACGTTTGTATGAGAGAAATATAAAATGTGTTTGGTAAGATAAATCATATCGTATATTATACAACACAACTAGAAACAACAGAAAGTGAGTATGTTTTTAGTGTTGTTTGGTTTTCTATACCTTTTTAAAATTAATGAGTGGTTGCAATAACAGCTGGAGGGCAGACAAAGAGTTCATTGCTTTACACTATGTCTACTATGTAAAATCTATTTTATCTATTCTACTGAACATAAATAAGTAGTAGCGTATGTACAACGATATCTATTGTCAGTTTTATTACAGGATAGGACACGATGATTAACAAGCATATTTTTTTAGAAATTACGATTTTAAGTAGGAACTTGTAGATCTGATATTGGGACAGCAATTATTCCAAGAAATCTATGTTTCAGCAGAATGCCATTAATAATTATCTAAATTATTTTGATGACAGAGCTATTCATAGATCGAGCATTGCCGAAGCTATATTACCACCGAATCTATATGGTTGCACGTTTTAATGAAGGAAGTTGTGATCAGCTTTACTAACATGCGGTGTTTCAGGCTAATGTGTGCGAGTGGCAAGATTATATATGATCAGCAAGGTACAATTTCTGTACAGTTTTAAATTACTAATGCATGCGTTGCAGAGAATACTGCATATTCGTTTTCTACCAAACATTAATCTTTGGCCTTTCTTGATATCATCAGAATCGTATCGTATCGCGTCTAACTTATACGTACTGTTCATAATGAAATAGGTACGTTAGTAAAATAGTTATAATAATTATACAATTTAATCACTATCCAACTATCTAAGAATGTTTGATTAAGTGCACATCGCAATCTATTACAATTACTCAACAAACATAGACGAGATAACACCAAATTATTTTCCGCTGGAATACTGTTTATTAATCCATACGAAGGCAAACAGTTCGAAGGAATGCCCTTGAAAGGATATTTACGAAGCGTTGTTCAAACTTGGGGCGCGTTTATTGAACCAGACGAGCCATTGAAGGTCGAAGAGTCGCGGGCAGGTGTCAGGAATCTATAACCCGCTTTGCCCAGTTAAAAAAAATATACACTACCTTTCTCTCAGTTTTTATCTTACAAACGAAAAACCATTAATCAACAGAAACCTTATGGTTCACAAAAAAATCAATTAAACGTTGGTTTTCAAAAGCTTGTACGGTTCAACGCCTTGTTCATGTTGATTTTTTAAATCTGGATGTACTTATATATTGTTGTTAGGCGTGTAGTATTAGTATGAACCAACTCGATTATTATTCTCTTACGTTTCGTGTATCATTGCGATATCGTAAAAAAATGTCACACTAAAATATTAAGAATATTAATATTGGTATTGCGACCGAATTGAGGTTATAAAAAGCAATATCATCAGACGTAGCAAAATCGATTCCAATATCGCACGCCAATATTCATAATGGCAGTTTCAACGATAAATGTTCTGCCATTTACTGACCCCTGACCTACGGATTGCAGGTATTTTTAGAACCCCATCCAGCTTGCTTCAGCAAGGCCGGTCCGGTGTTCATTTGCTGAAACAATTGACGTCACAGCGTCTGAAGGCCAGATCGTTAATCTTGTAAACAACGGCACTAGGTATAACAATAGGTACGACTAGGGGAGTACCTACTCCAATAAAATAGTTGATGTCAGATAATGTGATAATGTACTACACTATTTAGACATTATCATATTAATCTCACTCCCCCTATCAAATTATTGTCTGGAACTTTTGATACATTTGTCATTGTATCTGTACTTTATTTAATACATGACTAGCTGAAGTACCCGTGCTTTGCTACGTGACAAAAAAATTGGTTTTACTCGGTAATCATTGGAGTTACACGAAAAGTGGTGAGGACCTTTTGGATAGAAGATGAAATTTTAAATTTTATATGTGCCATCAAAGGTTTGCTATTTCTTAGTGTTATTTTTTTATTTAAAATTGAAATATGACAGCCTTCAACCAAATAGTGTACTGACGTTACTAAAATAGTGGCCATTTTTATATTGAAACCTATAGACTGACCACTTAAATAAGCTACATCCATGCAAAATTTCATACAAATCGGACCAGTGGTTCTTGCGTGATTGAGTTACCCACAGACACACAGACAGATACTATCTCATTTTTTTATATTAGTATATGAGTATAGATAAGCAGCACCAACGTGATATTAAATGGTTTTGATCGTCTCTAATGATCACAAAAATAACAAGTTTACTTCATTGTTACTCGCAAAGTTCGTGATAGCCCTGAGGAGTCATTTTGTTTTACGACGTCCTTCAAACCAGAATACAGCAACTAAAAAACACTGTTAGAAGTCGATATATCGTCGATGTAATCACAGTCATTTAGTTTCAAAGTTTACTATATATATAAATGAGATTTCATGAAAGACCCCAAGTGCGTGATTATAAATGCTCACGGAATGCAGTAACCACTTGGCTTCTAGTGGAGTAGATACCGGTTCACTAAGTATTCCTATAACGTACTTATAAAAAGATAAAACCTACTACCATTCATTACTTAAAAGGTGTTTCATGAAAAAACTGAGTTCCAGATTTTTATTTATTCTTTGCCAAACGGAAAATAGAGCATAATGTAGAGCGTCAGTCTAGATGGGCTTGTACCGAATACTTAGCCAACCAGTTTCTTTTACTACTCTTTACTAAAGAAGTTGGTAGTAAGCGGTGACCACCTTACGTATTTAGATTTTCGTTTCAAACAGCTGCATGAAATGCTTTTTTTATTCGGCTGCCTGAATTTCACGAGACCTTTTCATTATACAGTTTATGCCTACATATGCAGGCTAAGGCATTTTATGCGAAAACATCTCTTTGGATAGCATATTTCACAGAAACAGTTTCATGGTCACGAGAAATAAATGTATGAATAATGTATAGCTGTTCCACATGGATGAAATATTTTCTCCTATATAATAAATACAGCTTTACATTACCCAACATAAATCTATCTATGTAATATATCTATGAAATAGCACGGAAACAGTTAAAAAAGTTTTTAATGAAAGAAATGAGTTTCTGAAATATATTATATGAGTATCTACTGATATGTAACAGGTATGTGTTCTATTGGACATCGCGCTTGGAGGACTCCGGTTGCGTTCCGTTGGAGATCCCGGAGTCCTTCATAAAGTGCTAAGGACGGCCACCGGGGGGGTTTTAGTGCGGTAAAAATCCCACATAACCCGGCGTTGCTCCCACGGCGTCGGGTACCTTTTGAAGGATTCCCCCTCGAAAAAAAAAAAAGGTATGTGTTCTATTAGCACTTTCCCTACATTAGGATTTTTCCTGTTTTGAGTGTTATTGTCATACACAGAGACAAATACACGAACACTCATATTCAGATTTCAGATATTAGTGTGGCCGCGGATCGAACCCGAAACCGACTGTGTCAGACATGTGTCCGCTGACACAGTAGGTTCCGGGTCACACGGATCATCGGTTTAGGTGTTATATATTTTAGTACTTCCATGGTTACCTTTTCTTTTACAGATTCGTTACTCTGTAACATATCCAACATGTATGATATATGTTTTAAATGCATTAAATCCTTTAAAGCACAACTAATTTAAATACGTGGACCTCATGGTGTCGGATGATATCAAAGAACAAATAGGGGAATTTTAATCCCATCATTCAGTGCCGGGCATCGTAAAAAAATTGGATTTCCCGCTTCGTATTGACCAAAGGGGATAATAGTTGCTACCCCTTTATGATCAACACTAGAAACATTTAGATTTGTTCCTATAAGGCACGCACGTAAGGATCACTTTTCTATACAACTCAGATTAACCATTCTATCTCTTCATATCTGCATAAATAAAATATAAATTAAGTCTGTAGTTTTTATACCCATCCATCAACCAAAGCAAACTTTATTAGATTTTAAGCTCAAAAATTTTAATTATAGGAATAATTAATCTAATTCCGTATCTTTACATCAACCTAAAAAGTATATCCTATATTTGCTAGACAGTTTCCTATTGTAGACTGTCGTCCTGTAGATTTATCTGGCAAATACATATACGAAATAATACATTCCTTAAAAAACTTAATCAGATAATGGTTACATCTAATCCATTAGAATACGCGTAAAAGCCATTTTAATGGATTAGACGAGACGAGATCAAGAATGACGCTCTAAGAATAACAGAAGTATTTGGGAATGAAAGTATAGTTTCATAAGTACCTACTATGCACGTACTGATAGTATCTTACAGTATAGTATTAACGTAAATAACAACTCCTAATAACTGCCTGTTCTGAGAAAAACACAGCCACAATTCACAAATTTTGTAATAAAAACCTCAGTAAACACCGTGTGAAAATTGCCATTCTCATGAACTGAATCGCTGGCAAAGCTCGAACATTATATTGTGCTGAGAACATTATTTTCTTATAAAATACCTACCAAAAGCAAACATGAAATATAATTGAAGGTGGTGGAAACCTTTCCAATTCGATTCTGGAGACACCACTACAACTATCCTATTTCTGCCTAATAACAGCATTTTTAATCGCTGCTGTTCTGCAGCAGCAGCCACTTGCCATCACTAGTCGTGGACTGCATGCTCGTTTCTTTCTACAATATCATAAAAATCCAACATTAACCTACATCCATCAGGTGTCTAATAACTAGTTGATAATGACAGGGAGATTGATGCTTTATAGTTTTAGTCGATAAATCATATTACTGTCCCCAATGACATCGCTTGCCTGGCGAGCAGGTAACGATATTAGTCAATTTGCGAGCGTCTGATCAAAGTGACGCCTGGCTTTAGCCAAGCAATATTCCGAAGTTTAACACTGTGATGACCCAGAATAACGTAATGATTTTAAATGTTAACCTATTCTTGTTCCACTATTAGGCCCATCTTTCTAAAAGAGAACAGACGTGGTCAGACATATTCTGCCGTATATGCAAAGTACGTTGAGAAACTTAATTAACACACTATTATTGACAACAACTACTACTACTATTATTAACACATTTTCAAAAACTAACAACTTTTGCTTCATTACACGTGTCAATTTATTTATAAGTGCACTTGCCTTAATTCGTGTGATTCACAAAGCAATTTCAATAAAAATATAATAATATATTAAAACGACCTTATTTTTAACTGGTTGTGTTAATAGTTACCAAAATCTTTTATCAGCTTTTAAATGGAAAATTCTGTCACAATTACCACTGTATTCGTGAAGCAACGACCAGAGATAGCAAAATGGCGGTCAAACAGCGCCAACTCCATTTAACCAACTCTACCTGCCTCCGCCTCTATAAAAGCTCAGAAAAATTGTCTTTGTTGCGGATATAAAAAGCTGTTGCGTTGCATTGCAATGCCATTGTTTAGCGCTAAGCCTTTTGTTAGATTGTTTTAAACTACCTTTATAACGAGGACATAAGTATGAAATCATAGTCTATAAATCATTTCGTATTCATCAATAAAATAACATATTTACAAGAACCGGTTGTGATAAAGCAAATAAGTTTAATTGAAAGTGTTAGGTAATATATTAAGTACGTAATGCAACTATTACATTTCTTATATATATTGCGTAATGTACTCGTATGTTTTATGCTTCTACGATATTTTCTAAGTCGTATGATGCGTTTCATTAACCTACTTACTACTTATATAGTCAACTAATCGATCCAGATTAGGTACCTATAGAAATAATAGTTGTCAAACAAACGAAATAATAAATTTGCATTAAATAACCTTTTGAAGGAAGGTTTTAAAAATTTTATTTTGTTTGTGTATTATCTTCAGAAAACCCTTTGATTTGTTTGCCCATTTCATAAGGGTGAATAAGAAAATTGGTTAGCCATCTTGAGCCATACTGGATTTAGAATAACGTCAATGGACTTATCATGCGTTGTCAAATCATACAGACAAATGTAAAATTATATGAGTTTATAAGCTTACAACAAATCTCCTTTAAAATATCATATTTTAATAATGTTACTACTAATTTACTTAATCAAAATTTCTGTTCAGTACCTACTACCGAAGAAATTTCTCATTACCAAGCAGGAACAGAGTTAAACCTTATTTAAATTAATATTTAAGTACAAAAAAAATAAGTTACGCCGTAACAAAAATGCCGTCTTATGAGATATCGGAGATGAGATTACGGAGTTATTATGCAATTTAGAGCGTCAATTCTTTGAACTCCTTATTAATTCAAGTCGTAGTTGCCGGCTCACTTATATATGAGGCGACCATCTTAGACCTCAGGAATCGCAACGCATCTGTGATCGACTTCAAATTGAACCCCTATTCTATAATATATGAAGTTGCTTACAGATGTCCATGGGCGGCAGTACCTGCTTACCATCAGATTGACTGCATGCTCGTTTGCTATTTGAATCTGATAAAAATATACATATCTACATACATACCGATTGCAAATACAAATACGTTGGAAGCTCCACATTAACGCTCTAGAACAGATTCAAATCAGGTCAATTCGTGTATGTTTGAATCAGGCCAAATCCGTTTTGTTTCGTAATGTTAATGGGAATTCTAAGTCTACGATTCGTGTAATCATTACGAAACAGGCATAACTATCAAAAGATATTACAAGTTTTTAGGGCTCCGTGCTCAAAAGGTACCGGCGGAACCCTATTACTAAAGCTCCGCTGTCAATCCATCTGTCACAGGGCGGCATATTTTGAACCATGATAGGTAAACAGATATTATTTTACAGAAAATTTTATGCTGCGGCTGCTATCACTATCATTAAAGATAGAACCATAATAGATTAACGATACAAATTTCCATATATTGTGTATTGCTATTTATATAGCGGCAACAGTAAAATAAAGTTTAAAATAAATATGATCCTTTTTTAAAAAGAAAGAAGAAGCAAACGAGCACGCAGTCCGTCTGATAATAAGTGGTGCTTCTATCCAAACGCAAGAACTGCTACACACTAGAAATAGATGTAGAGGTGATATAAGCCCAGTCGGACTATAGTCGCCTAACTTACCCTGCAAATGATTTGCATTGTGCTGTCCACATGAACAACAATTATTCTCTTTACCTTTTTACTAACTTTAAACTATATTTAAAACATTGCACATACGGAATCTTGTATATGATAGTCCCACTCGCACTTCGCCAGTATTTTTATACTCGGGCAAAATGTATGTGAAATATTGCGCTGGAGATTAATAGAATTCCCCAGACACGTGCGGGAAAGGAATACAGTTTACAACCCATAAATTTGAAATGGATAGGGAGCGTTAAAGACTAGGCACTTAACGGAACACTGTATCCTATTACATATATTACCACGAGATATTCTCGCCCGTTTGTTTGTAATAAATCTGCCTTCGTTACCGAGAATTCTATATCGGAATATACCTAGACCAGTTAAGTAAACTACTCCGCTAACTAGAGGACTAACTACCGAAATATGTAAATGTATTCCTTTGTGAAACATAAAGTTTTGTGTTACAAAACTCGTACGTTCCAGTAAACATTCAAAACATTCGTTCCTCGAATTTTACAACGTGAAAGATTTATAGACTTTAGTCCACAAATCATTCATCCCATAAAAACATCCTTATTAGCTACAAGGAAAGAATAACTGAACAGGTGATGACGGGGCGCAATCTGCGTTTAAACGAATCCCTCGTTGATACGTCACTCAATCAATAAGCCACTTCCGTATGCGGGTGAGCACGAATCGCTTATTAGACTTGATGACAGTTATGGCTTCAATACAATATTTTCCCGTGGGCCTCAATGGGAGAGGTCAACTAATCCGACCAAAGGAGATGCAAGCGCACTTGTGTGTCACTTAATGAAACCAATCTAACTAATAGAACTTCATTGCTTTAAATTATAACTCATATATTTTGTTGGCAACCCAATTTCTTTTCTAGCGCACGATAACCAGCTGCCTAATTATACTCGTTGCACCAGTCATGTTAAGTGAAATTTTGTAATTGGCATGATAGCGTCCATTTTGACTTTGACCGTAACAGTAATAGTACCTACTGTTCCTATTTCTGACTTGCTGCACCTATTTTCACCCGTGTTTTAAAAATGTTACATAATTTAAATTATAATAACTGTCAGAGTAGGTGGATTTCAATAAAATAAAAACGGAATTGGACTTCAAGATTATCACTATAAACATATTTTTAATCCTTTACACTCAATTCGGTAGTTTTGTTTTGCGATTTAAAACACACAAAATTCGATACATGATAGAAATTTCTATTATTATTTATCCTCAGTCATTCAAAGTGTATGAACAGAATTTTAAAAGGAATTTTAGTAACGTATTTTTTTTTTAATAAACGTGAAGCATTTTAACAAAACGCGTCATTTTAACAAAATAGGTTTTAATTTATTAGAAAATATTTGTCCAAATGTAGCATTGAAATAAAAATCTGTACAACTTCTTTGTTTGAAAATATTTCTAAAAACATTATTAAAATTGACCTAAATCAATGTAAAAAGCATATCACAAAGCCACGCCTTTTACGCTATAAAAACGAAATAATACAACAACAAAGCAACAATTTTGCAAAACGGAAAATATTTACCGTGACAGTGCAGATAGTTGTCAGGTTGAAGTAAGTGGGGTGTGAATGGGAAGGGTTGTAAGCGATTTGGGGTACGTCCCCGCATTTAACATGCATGCTGCTATTAGTTAGCGTGCCTGATAATAAGCCCCTAGCCCCTTTGGACAGATAAGCTAAGCTCTAGAAACTGTATGCAAAATATCCATGAGTACAGTATGAAGTGTGTACAAAAAATAATTTGGAAATATATACAAATTTCCTAAGTATTTTTGTCGTATGTACATGCTGTCCATATAATGCTGCTTTCCGTGAAACTTAAAAGAGAGCCAGGTAAAATTAAGCAATTCTTTTTGTTTTTACCTTATTAATGAATGAAGTTAATAATAAGAATATAAATAAAAGGCCATCACAGGAGTTAGAACACCAAGTTTTCAATTCTAAAATAATATCTATAATAACGATAAAACTTTATCTTTAACTTAAAATTGATGAATTTTGATTTGTACGGTTATTCATGCAATTTATAATAAATATGGAATTTCCTCATGTACACAATGTATGTGTAAAAAAATAGATTGGAGGGACACTAAGGAAAAATTGAAATTTCTTTAAATTTTTGACTTTGCTTGTATGTTAAATCGCATCAATCTAAAATTACTGAACCTAAATTGATTTAGGAGTATGAAAATAAAATTTCCGCATTTTGTGGTAAAATCTAGTCTTTATTTTATTAGAATCCGCATATTCTATCAGGGTATTACAATTTAGTAAAACATTAATTTAGTAACGTGGTAATATACATATAGTGGTAATGTTAGATTCTTTTAAACGCAGATGAAACATTTAAATATTTAAAACGGTAGGTAAACGTAGTAGTGCTTCTTAAGTATTTACAAATGTATTATTTTGTGATCACATTTAGCAAGATTTTTAGCAAAACCATTTAATTGTATATTTCATACGAGTGTAGAAATGTTACAGATTCAAGTCTGAGCAGATTCAAGTAGCGATAAAGGTTGTGGTATTCAACCAAGAGCGGTCTATTTTCAGAATCGAGGGTCGTAAAGTGTTAAACAAGTCGTAAGTAGGTTTGTGTTATACAATGTAGCCCACAACAAATGTTCTCCCTATTGACAATTCAATTCTAGACGTAAGTAAATGGTTGGATATTTATATTATAAATCTCGGTTTCTATCCACAGACATGGAACGTAGCGTAGAAAATATTATTGCTCCATACAATGTGTACTAACGTCACTATTTTAATAATAGGGAAAAAGGTAGGTAAGGCACGCCATTTTTTAAATAACATATGATATGTTACTCTGCATACTAAAACGATTGTAATGATATGTCATACGTCATAAACCGACAAGCCGTTTGAACCGTAGCACGTGCCAAAGACATTCACAGACATACAAGCATACATACATAATTGATAAAAACATTACACTCCATCTGACGCAGTCCGGTAAAAAAGGTCTCATTTATTAATTCTTAATAATAACGTTCTTGTCGAGAGAATGTAAGTGTACCTACGTGTTATACGTAAAGTTTGAACATAAATAAGATGTAGGTAGAGCTAACAATATTAATTGTTGTCATCCTTGAGTGAATTTCGGAATGTACGAAAACAAACTGTATATTGGTACCTATTGTGAACGAGTCACTGGAACAGAAGGCAAGATAATGTATGCGGTGTACTCATAGAAGGCATGCAGACTATCCATTCTATTCATATATTCCGTCATTTATATTTAATACTCAGCATCGAGTAAGATTAATAAAACATTTTTGCAATTTTTATTCAAGTATGATTTCGCAAGGCGTTTCGTTTGTAAGGAAGTTGCAAAAAGCATTATAAAATGGATAAATCTATACATAGGAACTACTTTCTTTGAGTCGTAGTGGAAGCTAATGCCTTAATTTTGCTTCTGAGCCAAAAAAAACTGCTGCGCTTATACTGAATTTCTAGAGTGAATTAAAAAGGGTGTGATAATTTATGCAATCGTACATTTTAATCATACACGACATTTAATTCATTGACGGACCAAGCATACCGACATAACTCTCATAAATGGTAGGGCCGCATCTCTCGAAGGACCGATAACAGATGGGAAAGAAAGGCCCTTGAGTGACGACCACGTTCAAAGCAAAAGCAAAAGGTGCAATGGTCGCCTGACGACCAGATGGATCTATGACCCGAAGAAGAAAGTGGGAAACCGCTGGATTCAAAAGACACAGGATACCTCAAAAGGCTCTAAATATCTTTTTGCAAGATATATAACTGGTAATCACACACTTACCTTTAAATTTTGATGAAAATATGTCCCATCGGATATTATAAACACCTGCGTGGATGGTATGTAACGGGCTTAAGCCATATCAATGGACAAGCTAAAGTGTTACGAGAACGGTTCACCTTGAATTGTTCGCATATTGCATTCAACTATTTGTTTAGTGGTTTTGTTCATTATTATTATTATTGAATTAGTAGTCACGAAGTGCGATAACTTATCAATTGGATAATACTTACTATGTCTAAATAGACACGATGTCATATATCCACGAAAATTAGCTAAGGAATTGCATCTAGAACAAATATATTCATAATACATTTTGGTTATTAAAGACTTCAGTGACTTTTATTTATAATTTGGAAGTAGCAAACTAGCATGCAGACATCTCTAATCAACCCCAGATAAGATCAGTCTTACCTGAGGTTAGTCACCGATGCGTGACTAAGTTGGACCTCTGAGGACTAAGTTGGAACGCCTCAGATAAGTATGTCTTCCTTACCACACCATTCAAACCA
>MOOZ01000141.1:555914-570309 GCA_002930495.1 Cecropterus lyciades | reverse complement strand
TTTATTTATTTTAGAGCTAGCGTAATGGGAACTGAGCCTACGGAGTTTATTCGATACGGTTAATGAAATAAAATTAATTCCATTAAGACTAAATATAATTAATAAAAGTAAGTAAAATTTGACTTTTATAGTTATAATTTTTCAACAAAAATACAGCCAATTTCTATGCCACAAACGAGTAAAAATATTTAAATTAATGTTGATTTAATACATAGTCCAGATTGATATAATATACCTACTAAGAATATCAAATCTGCCGTCACACTTAACCATAACTTGCTACACCGGGACATTTTCCTTTAATCGCTACTTATACAACGCTTCCTTTGAACAAGACACACGGAAATGATCAAGTATTCTGAAACCATTCTCGCCTGCGCCCAAACCGCTGAAGTGAATTGCAAGTGCAATGAAATTGCATATCCAGATCGATTTGTTTCAATTTCACGTCACAATATTTCATGACCGATAAACGGGAATAGAATTATTATGTTCTCATTTCCTGAATACCGTACGTGAAATGGTTAACAACTATCAAAAATCACGCCCCGTCGGATCAAAACGTCGAACGATGCCGGCAACGGCTAGGGTTGATAAATGTTTGAGACGGTTTTTTCTTAAATGCAATATATATCTTTACCTTTCCTTTGGAATATAATAGTTAAGTGGTTTTTATGCTTTATTTTAATAATATAAAACAAAAAAAAAACATTTTTTTTTAATAATCAGGTTTATTTTTTAAATAACTCATTAAAAAAACATGCGGAACATATTACATCTTTGTCTCGGTAGTGGTTTTAGAATATGATTCGACGGTTCATAGTTCGCCAGTGTAAGTTTTACCGCCATAACATTTTTAGGCTTTCAAGAATGATTTAAGTTGCTCTGTGCTGAAACGGTTAGTAAAAATTTAAACATAGTATAAAGATAAAGTAGTCTATGACGTAATGCAAATTAGTCCACAGAAGTATCACGCAATTGCGACGGATCTCGGATAGGATTATCTTGATTATATCGGCTGCACGATCGTTTGCTACTTTCCTTACATTCCCAAAAATAAATTACGTAGCTGCGAATTGTTACGCATGCCTTAAAATACGAGTTGACACATTGTTTAACAGTTGGAACTCTTAAATTTTCGGTCCGTCGAGCCTACAATTCATTCTAAACAACACTTTCACCCCTTATTTACTTCAGACAACGAAAGACGTCATGACGAAAAACAATGCCAATTTAAAGCCATAATCTCTTCTCATATTACGTAGGATCCCCATACCCCCCGTGACAGCCCTACGTCGGTGTAGCGCACACTTGATTGCACTTTCGCTTTCAACGCATCGCCCACAAATGTCCGCACTCCCGCGGTTGCGTCGCGGTTTGTATTCCAACAAGGAAGGAACTATATACTTATAGAATTATATCACTAGAGCGACGCGTAGGTACTGGTAATGATATGAATTTATAACTTAGTTATATAATAACATAAACCGGCCTTGCCACTGCAGAATGCGAAATTAGACAAATAATTATGACCTTAATTTAATTTAAAACTAAGACAGTAACAAAATCTTTAAAACGTGATACACTTATAAAAAGGCCAAATGAAATGGGGATTTTTTGCACAAAATGTATGAGTTAAATGCAATATATAAGTTACAGGCGCTATATTAAGACAAGAAATTTTATTCTTGAGCATTTTCTGAATGCAATAATTCAATTGCAAATTGAATGTTGCCACAATAAGCCAGAAAAGCAACAAAAGTGACAATTCGCTCGTTTTATCAACAAAATAAGAAGTGGTTTGAGCGAGTAACGCGATTATCTCGATAGCAGGTTTGCTGCGCTCTCGTAAGGAATTACGACAAATGCGTAATGACCGTGGCGTAATACGACAATCCACTACTTTCTTACCAACTCGCCTTTGACGGATATTGTCTCTTCTAACGACAACTTTCGAACGCTCCTATATACTACACGTGCAATTAAATTTTTAAATGGAAATTACTATATTGTTTTAGTTGTACTCCTACTTCCCGGTCCGCCGTATGAAGCATTGAATTAGATATACATCTATGACATGATTTATGCTTAAAATATTTACGATGTAACTATAAAAGTATGTAGATGTGTCAAATAAGTAACTGCATAGTGTTATGGTTTATAGCCGATCAGAATTATTGATCCATTTTAATGATTATATGAACAACACAACAGAATAAAAGAAAATACAACGCCCCGTAATAATCTACCGTAGCCGTTATTGCTTTCTTTTTATTTTTTTATCGCTGTGCCCCACCTTTAAAATAATGTTATAAAGCGTAGCGTTAAATAATTCAGATGGATTTTAATAACAAAATGTTATCGCAAGATATAGACTATAACTTTAAATGAACGTCAATCGTTTTGATATGATGCAATTTCAAACAGACAAACGTTAAAATCTTCTAAAAAATATAGAAACTTCTAGTAGTATTCTATATTTTTCCAAATTATTACAATTTACATACACACGTATGTAAATGTAATAGGACCACTCTGTGGGAATCTCAACTGGTCTGACAAGATAAGCAACACCGAATGCAGTCGGACTTTATATCGCCAACCGTTTATGTAGGAAAAATTCTAATGGACCTTCGTGTTTTGGAAAGCACGTCACACCTACGAACAGTTGTAATGATGCAGTTAGGTAATGTCGGGGCCCTTAGGCGGTTTAAAACATCTGACATACCGGTTTGACACTAATCCATCCTATACTTACTTCATCAACATAGCTGATCGAAGTACACTTACATAATAAAATAGTTACTTCTCACTGGATCACGTGTAGTCGATAAATACACAACGATCTATCACATAATAGAATTATTAATATTTTATTATAATGTTCTAAATACATTTATTGTGTTAAATGCATAATTTCATAAATAAAATATATTCTTGCATTTTTTGGCAATATAGGAAGCAGTTTGTTAAAATTTAACCCCGAATGAGAGGTCATTAATTGCAATGTAGACATTATGTATTCCATGGTGTCCGACTTCCCGGTTTTTACATGTTGAATAAAAAATAAATAACAGTTACATAAACTGCAACAAAGCTTGCATAATATGTTATTTATGTATAAGGATAACATCCACCGCATCAAACATTTTCTCGTAATACTTTCAAATTTAAATCACGTTCACTATCGCCAATTAAAGGGGTTAAAAAATCGCATGCGTGTTCAGTAGCGGTGCATATTGATGAGTGGACATTAGCATGCAGATGAAAGAGATGCATAGATACGGGTGGTTGGACTAGAAAAGGAGCGTGCCCTCACTCGCCACCCAAAGCGTTGGCAGCTTATCCTGCGATCCCTTTGTCCTGCCGTGCCAAGTGCCGCGCCGCATACGAAACTTGGCACGGTCACGAAAACCCAGTTGCTGCATAACAAATTATTGCACGGACTATTATTATACAGATCACATATCCTTTTTGTAATTTAATGAACATGATCATTAAATATCAAAAATGATTACCTATGTATTATAAAATAAATATATAAAACTTTATTTAATTCTTAGAAGCGTTGAACAGTTCATAAATAATTTAAGAGTTAATAGGTGTTCTATGATTTGATGGATATTGGAGTTGATAGAACACGATATCTTCTGATTATAACAATTTAGTTTAATTTATGATTAAACCAAATTGTTATAATCAGTAGCACGATACGAAATAGCACTATTGCAGATATATCTACGCAAAACCTAGTTACAATACAATGCATGTAATTAGAAAGGCTTGTCATTTATATGAAAAACAAGCTTTACCCCCCGGTCATATCCGCGTTTTAAAAATCTAACTTGACATACATATAGCCGAAATTTAAGACCTTATACAATTTTAACATTATAGCATTGCTTAAGAGAGGACTGATAGCAACTGACATTAGCGGCAGTGACGATGGTACGCGGCGGTGCTTACGTGTAGAGCGCGCGTGGTTTCTTAGGTTTTAATTTTTTGTGCGAAACCCTAATTACATTTTCTATAATAGAAGTAGCCTAAGTTACGCCTTATGACATCAGTTATCCAACAGTAATAGTCCTGTCAAAATCGGTCCAGCGGTTTCAGAGTTTAGCCAGAATAGACAGACAGACTGAAAAAAAAATAGGTAATTGATATTTTGTTATCAGTATCGTATATACTTCCAAATGCATTTGATAAAACTGTTGTTTATATTACAAACAGACACTTAAATTTTATTTATATGTAGGTATAGATGTACAGATTCTTACAGTTGATTTAACAAATTTTAGTTTCAGCTGAAAGTTTCTCAAGAACGGTCAAAAATGGAACGAACCTTTTGTCATAAATTAGAGAAATAAATATTCAATAGGCTATAATGAATTTTAATTAATGACTAGCTGAATGAGGTCAGCGTGGATTACAGAAGTTTACCCGAAATTACAAAAAAATAGAGGAAGTCAGTACAAATTATTGATCCATGCAATTAGCACGCATTTCTGTTCGACGATTTATAGGTATATATTGAATATAATTTATTGGATAATTGCAATTTGAACGTGATAGAATCCTTAATACTTCGACAATTGAGGCAACACCGCCCCATAAATTTCAGCTTTGAAAGTTGACGTAAGGGAAAAACACTTATACATACGTGGCATTCTGACTTACTCTTTATGGGAGGCTTCTGTCGCTTGCCTCAGGTAAGATTTAAATTCTAATTGGAGTTGATTACAGATGTCCCTGGCTGCTAGTAATCTTTTACAATGAACTGCGTGCTCAATAAATTATTCTTACTTTTATTATATTCAGAAAAATGTTGCACATATTTTCATTACTGTAATGTATTTTCTCAACAGCTATAGCACGATGTGTTACTTTACCGTTACCTTGAGGTCAGTTTCGTAAATGTTACAGAATGAATCTAATAAAAACTGAAACATTAATTACTTCAAATTTCAAAATAAAGATGATTATTTCCATCCTCCTTAATACGTGAGCCAATTACGTGAAACGTAATTTATTTCGACAAGGTGAGGTTCAGAATGTATACCTGTTTAACTAGGTGATGAAAAGTCTGGTTTATAAGGAAATTTGTAAAATATTTTTTGACTACTTTTTCTTAATTATATGCAGTACCAATATTTGTATTATATAAGTATAGGCTATGTAAATTCTATGTCGTTCAGTGCTTCCAAATACACTGTAATTACAGTAGATCTACATTAAAGTATACAGTAAATTTTTATTTCGAATATGATCGACGAATGACTTTTTTTTCTGGTCGTCAAATTGCAAAAACCCAGGTATATGACCTTTTGTTTTCGTCGAAATTTCCCTTCAGAATTGTTTGAATTGTCATCTACTGTAATTTTGTACAAAATTCTGTAATTTTAAAAAGAAACTACTATAATTTTATAATCACGATCTGGAAACACTGATGTCGTTTGCTTCGTCCTTTTTAATACGAGTTTTCCAAGGTAGTTCACCTTGCCGGCTTCTCTGATTCCCGAAAATACGACATGGAAGTCTTCAAAACAAGAATAAATAGGCTCGTTCCGCGAAAACGTACTACTCGTATATCTAACGCCTTGTCATTATTAATGTCAGATAAAATTGAAACCAAACACACTCCCATACCAATGTAAAAAAATAACATATTCAAACTCCCGAATCGATCTAGAGGTTTGTTTATAGAAAAAACATGTTTCAGAAATAGATAAAATTCCAACGATTTCTTATTCATACCTAAAATATATTTAGTATATATTTTAGGTATGAATAAGAAATCGACACAACGAGAACAATATACAATAAGCTATGACTTATGAATGATATTGTATACAAACATTATGAAAACAAAGAATTGGGTCTGGATGATGAAACTGGAGTTCTAGTCATAAAAACACGGACGTGAGAACAACTCGTCATTGTGGTCGGACGATAACGACAAAGCTAATGAGATGCTGACTTCCACGTACATATGAACTGCATAATTACGTGTCTTAGGGTTCCGTATCCGAACTCAAAGGATGCCAACGCATATGAAATACTCTAAGCCTCAGCTGTTCGTGCGTTTGTCATAATGCTGTATATTTTGAACCATAACAAGAAATACAAAAATAAGATAAGAAATACGCGTTTTTAGGCCATTTCTCATCTTATTTCTTGAACCGTAATAGGTAAAGACTTGAATGTTACCAAATTTATATTACGTTAACATACAAAAATGAAAATTTCATATAATTATAAGAAACATGATTTTCAATAGGTTTAATTACTTTTTCACCATCTTAATAATGCCATCTAAAGGTAGGGCGGAACCCTTCATGTGGATCCGAGTAGCACTTGACGATTTTTTTTAAAACAGTAGCTCATTCTCGTTTCTATCAAGCGGGCGTTTCGAGGACAGTAACACGAATCGACCAATCGATAACGTAATGTACGCAGTACCGACGTGTCTTGGTATAATAGGCTTAAATCATTTATAACGCCTACTGCTTCTGTTATTTTAAGACATACAATGAAATTATAATCGTCACACGCAATAAGTTGCATTATTGAAATATTTACCGCCCTACACCTCAACGTACCATGCACTTTAAATACGGTGACAATTATAACAGTAACATAAAACATTTACAAATTTCGGTATTTAAAGCATATGTTGTGAAATGAAAACATAGTCATTGATACTATTGCAAGACAATGTAATGATAAATGAATTACTGTATAAAACGCAGAGGATAAAACTGTATGAACACACCGTTAGAAAGTCACAGAATTGTGTAAAATACTATATGTAATAGAACGTAGAACAAAGTATAACCCAACACAACGTATACACAAGCGCTTGCACAAACACAGTACAACGCAAAATTAAATTCTGAAATATCTATTTCAAAAGGAAGATGATATCGGTCTCAGTGCGCACTCGTTAGTCGGAGATAAATTGCAAAACAATGAAAGTGGGAACTTGCCCGTTCTGCAGAAAGGACGGACGTAACAAAGGATATCATGTGACGGTGGACACAGTGCAGTGTGTCAAAGCGATCGGATATCGCAATCACGGAGCGTGAAAGCACCTGGACGTACTCGCTTTTATTTAACCGCATTAGCACGTGTGTTTAATGACAACTAGCTATAGTGAAAACATACGAACACACCATATTTATACAAATAGGCCACGACTACTACACTTTCGATCGTAAAGTGCGTTAGCTTATTAGAGAATGAATGTTTAATGAGATAACGTGATTTGACCGAGAAAGATAACGTTAACCAAATCCTGTCGTAAAATATTTTGTAAGCTACAATAAAACTATAGTAATAACACTGTCCTAGAACATCCTCACAATATATTCAAAAGTATAACATAAAATCACACTAAAATATTAAATTGATTAACATTTTCTTTCTGCAATATCAGGTGATATGCAGTACCGCCTTCATATATGGCCAGCTTTTGAAGGATTGCAGGCGCGGGTTTACGATATCTTGCGTCGCACATCGCGAGTACGGATGCGTGTCGAGCTACACTGACTAAGCCACACAGAAGCCGGGCATCGTGTCACGGCCATCTAACAGGATTACCTGTTCTACTGCGCAGGTAAACTCCACATATGGGCCACGACGCCACTTACCGGCTTATAATATCGTCAGGATTAACTGGCTTGAACATCACCCCGGTCCGACCTTTAAATCAGCTTAGAATCGAATTACGAAATCACGGCTCTACTTCCGAAACATTTCTAATTTATTTCGCGGTAACAAATCTTTGAAGTAATTTTGTCATCAGTTGAGTGGATTACTTTTAGGATGATATTTTATTTCACTGTTTTTGTACAATATTTTTTCTTGTATAAGTTTCATGATCTACTAAGAATAAAGGTTTAAAATACCATTCCGAGATTTCATATCTAAAGATAAGATTCGACTTCAATGCTTAAAAGCCTTTATCAATTTTATAGGTTTTACGAGAATATTCATAACCGTCTTACATTTAGAATTGTATACATTAAGGCCACATCGATTTGAATATGTGCCAACAACTTTTTGTGTAACTTGGTGCATGATGCAAAAAGAGGTTGCTGCCACATCATACGTCATCATTATCCATCCGTACGTATCAGTATGCAATCCATGAGAGACAAAGGCAAATAGTCGATATGAGATTTTTTCGCAGCATAATCGTGTTCAACTGCTGTTGGAGCTGTCACTAAATTTGATGCAAAGCCTTAACTGACACTACCGAGTCACGTCAAAAAGCGGAAGTGTGTGACAACAAACTTTCTTTGCTTGAATGACATTGGGTGCCGAAACACGATATTCTTGGCAAATATTTGTCCATATAATTAATTATCTATTTGCGTGCAAATATTGACGGTATTCCAAATCATTCATATTTTTGTCTACTTGTTTGCATCGAATGTTTCACAATTGCGTCATTATTTTTTAAAGTATTTCTTATAACCATCGGGTGTTTACTTTGAAGAAATACGTGATCTAGCAAAACAATGCGTCAGTTTCCTATTCATAACATTTTGATTACAAATGGACAGTGATTCGCTAGCTTTATACTCTATAACAATATTGATTACTAATACTTGGGTGTTCAATTGATCGTGAATGTTTATGGTAAGCACGAAAGAGCGTGTACACAATTAACAATGCAAGGAATACTATCAAGATATAAATTAAATAAACATTTTGACGCAAGGCGGAATGATTACCATGCTTTAGATGTGCAGTAGGTACAGGTGGTCCCGATTTCCATTTGCAACCATGCAGAAAACTATGACTGATTACTTAGTTTTCTGCTGGTTGAAATCAAGGCATTTTCATTATTCACATATTTGTACAAACAAAGCTGGGACAAATACATATACGTGTGTCAGTGTGATTGTTAATGTTCTGAATATTTCTGGGGATAAAGACAGCAGATACTATAGGACATAGAACGCGATGAAATAATGATTAATATTTCTGCCATGAGATTTAATGCGTTGGTTACAAGTGCATTTGCACTATTAATGCAATTGCGATGAAATTGAAGACAATAATTTAAATAAGCTAGAGAAATAAAAGTAAAGAAATGTGAAGATAGGATAACATAGATATAAAATAGCAAATAAATAAGCGCATGACTTTTGTTTCAAGTAGACCATAGCGCGTTTTACGCTTACAAGTCGTCTCAAACCATAAAATAATATGAAAAGATCCTACATCAAAGAGTAACTTCAGCACGTCGTATTCATTTTACAATACCAGTTAAATCAATAGAAGCGGACTCCTTGTTTTTCGACAATTTTGTCTGGTCAAACAACTGAACTGTGATAAATTCCTTTAATGACGAATCCTAGCGTAACATTCATAGGATAAACGGTGAAGTAGTATGTTTTTTTTTGCAATGGTCAAATATTTTAATGACTTTGATTAAATTATGAAAATGTTTAGTTGTAAAAATAACATATACTTTAGCACAAGATCCAAATAGCCAAATGATCTTAAAATTTGCAGAACAATTTACAGCTCCCTCTTACGAAATTCAAATAGACGCAATGACTAAAACAGATATTTGCACGTCTTTTACGCAATTGGCGTCAATAATTAGTAAACCCATAAAACTGTTATGAGTGTGTTGCAATAGTTCTTTATTCAATGTATATTTGTCACACTGTTTGATGTAGAAATACATATTTATTTAATATATTATTTTATATAATAAAAGTACAATATCATTATATCATACGCCACGCGGCAATAATTTACACGGCTTAATGTCATCTTAATAATAGCGTTTATAGTAATGAGACTTTGGAATTCCTTTGAAGGATTTTCCATTGAGAAACCCGTATCGTACACTCGTTTTAATCAGTGAAACGCTAACAATTCCATGGCCAATGAAATTAGATTATATGTAGGAATTCTCGTGTTATAAGTTATGTTAAAGACGACTATGATGTTCTTATTAACCCCCGTTTTGTTTGGATCAAGCCTAAAGTAACATGAAATATTCCTCAATGTAGAAAAAACGTCCTAGAGTACACCAAATACTCTTGGAAGTTGGCCAAAGAGCTATGCAGTCCCTGAACATCAAGCTGTACAATACCCTTATAATCAGAACTACTATATAGGCAGAAATACTTATACGTTTAAGTGCCATCTTCACAGCGGATAGAAGAAAGTCATATTTACAGATGGATATTATACTCAAGACTTTAGAACAGCTCTCAATCGCTCTAGTAGAGAAGAGTATGCAGGTGTCAAATAATTATATGTATATAAAATTGTGTCAACTGTTCATGAAATAATAAATGATTCAACGTTGAACAATAACAAATTAATTACTGTGAGAACGTAATGGAAGCTACTAGATTCATAATTAAGTCTCCAGTAACGCGAAATGCACAAAAAGTAAACAACCTTGACGGGTTGTTATGATAAGCATTAGTTAATTGACCTGTATTCTCTTGCGACTTTACATATATTACGACGGATGGATATTAGGAAACTAAGAACTAGTTTCTTATCGACGTAATTTATACAGAAATGTTAATGTTTTTTCTTTATGTCACCGAAGTGGTAAAGGGATATTCACATTAAGTCCACCTGACGGTAAGTGGTCACAACATAACTCAAATTCTCCGCTTCACCCAGGATTGAGTAACAAAGAATATCATCAGACATTAACTTTGCCTATTTGTATCTTTACTTCTTGTTAGAAATGTTGCAATGAATATATCTTTCCAATATTATGAATGTGAAAGCAAAAAAGAAAGAAAATAATGTACAGTGTTTGTTACTCTTTTACGCAAAAACAAGTAATTGGATTTTAATTAAATTTGGCACACAGATAGGTTATGGTCTGAATTAATACATGGGATACTTTTTACCGTGGCACATGACCCAAACAGGCGTAGCCGCGGCAAAGAGGTAATTATAATACTAAGGAACCTGCCCATTATCGATCCCAATACCTAAGTTAAAAAATCTGGTAGAAGCCTAGCATTTATTTTTTATTGTTTAAGGGTCGTTAGCTACAGGCTTCTGTTTTGTTTAATGATCTCATATTGATGACCACCTCGATACGAGCATTATATCTAGCAAGCCTATCTTAATGATTAATTAAATAGGCTAAAAATTATTTAAACCTATTAATCTTCAACGTTGAAAACAGGTCTTCACTACGAAGTAGACTACTTTACTTATGATTTATATATTTTTAACTGACTTCAAAAAACGAGGAGGTTCTCAATTCGACTTTTTTTGAAATATCTTCACATCGATATTTTCGAAATTTTGTCCATTTCAATTCTCTACGGCTCAAGTTAATAAAAACGTGGATCATCCCAGGTACCTTTAATCCCGTGGGATTATCCGCGCTTGTCAACCTGCGCGTTCCATTTACAATGAAACTTGGACCCATCCAAATGTACCAGGATTTTATAAAAATATGGATGGTTACATAAATAATACGTCATAGAATGCAGATATGTGTAGGTAAAATAAATTAAACTATGTGGATTGTCATTGCCAGCTAATGATAGAGAGAAACGGGTAGATAATATAAAAACTATTTCTGATATGCGTTTTTTTTATAAATTTCAGTTTGTCATATATATTACCAAATTCAATTATATTAAAAATATGTTTGGAACTCTATATGGAATTCCAGTCTACATGAAATTAAAATTTCGCTTTCGCCAATTTGTCTTAATTACTTTAAACTACTAAAAAGTGACGATTTGGTTCTAGAAAAGGTCCAACAAAAAATGTTACGTCCCCTTAACAAAGCGAGCTTAAAGAAACTCCCCAAAATGGAAACAGCGATTTTTTTTTTATTTTAACGAAATTCTTATTTAGTTTGTAAGTCCCTATTAATCTCTCTGTGCGAAATAAATCAATAAATACCCTTTCGTCCTTTTATACCATACCATAAGTTATAGCAATCGCTAAATAAGTTAGCATTGTTATCGCCTATAACAAAACACCTGCGAGCATTGTTGCGAGTACTGTCGCAAAGACAGTACTCGAAAATATTACTCCATATTTCATGCCTTCAATGTTTATTTACATTGGTATATAATAATTATATTATATACTTTTATTCTATAAACGTTCTTTGACGAGACGTAAAAAGTATAGTTATATAAAATTGAAATTAATTATTGTTAATCTGGAACACAAATGTGCGTCTCATTCATAAAATAATAATATTATTGGCATAATTATGGTTCTGTTGATAAGGATGAACTAATGGACCCAAGGAGCTCAACCTACCCCACCTACTCCTACCACCTTAAAATCAATCAATTGCAAGAACCTTATAAGCAATCGAGTATTAAAGTGTAGCCGTCGCCTTCGAGGGTAAACCATAATACCAGAAATAGAGGACCCTCCCCTCCTCAATATGAAATAAACAACATGTTTCTTCACATAAGAAATAACCTTTTTTCGACATCAAATTCTGCAAGCCAAACGTAAATCCTGGATCCCTAAGTGAATATGCATCTAAATATACTATTATTAGGAAGATGAAGATAATTAACAAATAGTCGGAAATTTCAAAAAAACTTAGAACGCCCAACTACTAACTTATGTACTACCTATTAAAAAACGCCTCTAAATACTGATAAATATTATTTATTTACAGAGAAGATATAATTTACTATGTATATAATAATACTATACATTTACTTTTATACATAATTTACTACACTTTTTATTTGTGTACATAAAACTATATTTTCCTATTTTAATCTACCGAAAATAATATTATCTACAAAATGTCAACAAAGAATAATTCTCATAATTTAATGACCTAGTGATGGATAAAACTGGAGATAAATAAACAATAATTAAGTACTTACCGATGACTTATAAAAATATCGCTGCACGAAGTAATACGCAATAGAATGTATAATCACAAAATTGTTTTCAAAACCACGTGAAAACGAATGTATAAAAATATTTCTTCACATAGGCTCGCGCAAAAACGGCACATACAATCGCGTCTACCGCCACCGCGATATTCCGCGCTACTCCGCTTTACTTGATTGATAAACAAAACTTCCGTTTTAGGAAGCGCGCGCAATCGTGTGTTGCCAGTACGCGAAATGATATAAATTGTGGGCCCTGGCGCCTGTCAAAACGTCATTAATTTACATAAAGTTTCAATGAAATTATAATCATAGAATAATTAAATAAAAATATTATTATTTATACATTATACAAAAGGTATTTCAAATATTCTATTTAATATATTTAGTATTCGTATTATTCATATGTTTAAGAATCAAATGCCAAGAATTTGAGTCCCACAAAACACAGATAAAATCTATGATCAAAAAGTGACATTTGACAATTACTCGTTTGATGGTCGCCAGGGTTCCGGATATTTTATTCATAAATCAATAGAAAAAGTAAATTAATACAGTAAAAATGGGCTATAAGTTTTTAAAACTTGCCTCTTCGCCTTTCAGGGTGAGTTTTTATGTGTATCTTTTCACATATAAGTAAAGGTAAAATAAGATAAATCTGTCAACCCAACAACGTTATGCAACGAATATACAAATTTTATTATTTATTTGTGTAGTGAATATATTTAGTTTCCCTATGAAATCTCCGAATATGTAAAAAAATAACAGAAAGCTTATTAAATTGTTACTGGAACGTTATTAGACCCATCACCATCAATGCTTGACCTTCAGGCATGTGACCGTCTGTCAAAGTGCCTCTTATCATAACTGAACACCGAATCGATCATATTTTGTAACAATAATAATTTATAACAATTGTACTATCTAAAACAGTTACTATGAGGTCACTACCCTATTTAAATATTTCTAACAAATTTAATTGCATGACAAATCAATTCTTTGGTTAGCTATATGAACAGTAAATCAATTTTACAAGTGTAACAACATATTGCATTTAAAATGTACTTTCACTTTAAAAAAAAAAAAACAAAAAGAAAGTATTAATCGCTAAGTTTTCTTAAGACTAATCTAGTGATAATTTTTTGTTCATTTCTATAATGTATAAATAGTAGTAATAGATATTCATTTTTCTTACATAACTTAAAAAATACTGTTGTGTTATGTGCATAACACTGCTGTTATTACGCAAAAATAGGTGTGGCATGGACAGTTCTGGAGTTAAACCACAAAGAGTTCTACCATCATTTTTTTTTATGGTATGGTATGGAACCCCACCTGATGGTAAGTGGCTACTGTCGCTCATGAACATCTGTAATCAACCCTTTTTTTTTATGAATAAAAAACCCTGGGTAAGATCAAAATCTCACCTAAGGTTAGCCACACATGCATTGCTACCCCTGAGGATTAAGATGGAATGCCTCGGAAAAGCCTGTCTTACCACTTCAGAC
>MOOZ01000141.1:508872-532993 GCA_002930495.1 Cecropterus lyciades | reverse complement strand
TGTAATTCCTAAAATCGCCGGGAAATGTGTGAAATAAATCATATTAGACACATTTCCTAGGAAATCTATACATTTCCTAAATAGCAATCGAAAATGTAAAACATTTAAGATATCAATAGGTGCGGGGGTACGGGGATAGGGGGCGAATAGCTTAGGATTAGGTTGAGCTGTAGTTATTTATATCGGATGGGGTAGGTTAGGTTGGAACATAAAAAAAATACGTAAAACTAAGCGAGCAGGGCGCGGTAGCGCCCTGCGAGATTGTGCGCCCAATTCATATAAATACTAGTGTCGACCGAAGCTTCGGTTTATTATATTGTATGAATACAAATACAAGTGTATCATCACTAAAACGCGTTAAAAAAGAAAACAATAATATTTATTTTTTATACATAGCGGTATAATTGTTACCTGATTGTCTCAACAAGTGCCTTAATAAAATTATTCTCATTTTAACAACGTGTATTATTACAGAAAGAATTATTGTTATACGTTTCCTAACACGATATTGGAATTATATACAATCCTAGGAAATGTATACATTTCCCAGGATATGTATGTATTAAATAATTTATAAAACAATATTTTATGCATTTCCTACAGACCTTCGGAATTGTATACGTTTCCTAGGAGTTGTATACAATTAGTAGAATTCGTACATTCGTACACATACACTGATATAATAATTCAGAATTGAATGCAGATTTTTTTTACAATGTGGACATAGTAATATGGAAATATACAGTAGGGTTGCAACGGAACTCAGCCTTCGCGGAACTTCCGCAAAACATCGAAGCTCTGCGTCCGCATCCGCAAAATGCTTGCGGAGTTATGACGGAGTTTTATTTACGTTGATTTTGACGTACAACGCGCAAGGAGGGAAGCTAGGCGACGCGGCCGCTCAGCTACATGTTGCAATTAGATAAATATATTTATTGTGATAGAGAAAAGACATCAAATATAAAGCTTTTTCTTCCATATTTCGTGCTTACTTATCGGCGCCATCAAGTTCAGTGCTAAGTGAACAATTATTTTGTGAAAGCCGGGACGGAAGGCGATAAATCCGCAAAACTGTTATTCGTGATTATAATTTATTTATTTGACTTTTTATAAGAACTGTACTATGTAAAGTTCACCTCGGCCTCCGCTTCCGTTAACCTCCGTATCCGCGGAGGTGAAATTCTAAACTTCCGCATCCGCCTTCACTAAGATGGCCTCCGTAACAACCCTAATGTACAGGTTCCCAAATACAATATAAATATTAAACTAAACAAATAAATCGAAATTATTATAATATAGAAATAAGAGAACATATAAGAAGCATGGATCAATGAATGATGAGTCAGGCAAGATGTAATATTACATTTTAATATATATATAGCAATTGTGAACAGTATGTTAATGTATAAATTAAGAATAAATAAGTAAATGAAAAAGTTCATAATAAACAAAATATTCCATATTCATGGTATTAAATGTACCTTTTGATCCACCCTGGATAAAAAATGTGATTTTGTCTTTGGACAATTGTCTGATGTATGACATAAAGCCATCTTTCTTCTCTTTGTCCGTCTGTGACCTTATTTGTTGAAGCCAGTTATAACCAAATGATCTGTGCTCTAGAACCAGCTTCCATTGCTGAGATTGTCCTCTAGATACCTGTTATAGACAATACAATTCAAAATTGTTAAAACTTAAAATGTTGATTTGACTATATGAAATAAATTGGAATTATTTTACATACTAAAACAATATGTATTGATTTGCTTATTATAGAATCTTTTACCCAGAGTACAATAATACAATCACTATCACTTGGCGCTACTCACAATATTCAACAATAACCATATTTACAAACATAAGTTAAAAACTCGATAATGTGCATAAAGAGGAAAAATATATATACCTTTAGTATATAACAAAATCAATAAAATTAACTTAATATTGTGTTCAACTTACCAGAAGAGCTAATAAATCCAGGGAGTCATCAAAACATATTTGTAAATCAACGATCTCCCCTGATACTTTTGTTTCCCCTACAATACTTTGAGATTCCATAGAATAGAAGGTGATAACTCCAGTCTAAAATTAAAAATGTTGAAATTATAATGACACATCCACATTATAGTGACCATTATTCCAGATGTATGAGAACAATATTTATCAAGAACATGGTTCTAAAAAACATAAGGAAAACTGTTTACATTCATTATATCAAACTATATCAGTACATATTTCAAGCCAACCATTACTAATACTAATAGAGCCAATCAATCATAAATCATTATGATCACAATGACAAAACAAATAAGAAAAATAATATTACTCTAAATGTTACATAAATTAAAGGAGCACGGGTCAACCTCCGACCAGGTGGACCGATGACCTGATGAAGACAGTGGGGAACCGTTCAATTCACAAGGCACAGGATCAGTTCGAAAGGCGCCGATTAGGGTAGGTGGAGTGTCCAGCAGTGGACCTCAAAAGGCTGATGGATGGATAGACGAAATGTTACATTCATTCATGTTTCTCATTAGTTTCATTAGCTGATGCGATAAAACAAATATTATTTATATAATTTGGTAACCGAATAAATTGAAAATAATATTCATTATGCATTTTCATATAGATATATGTAAACGCTATATAATAATATTGCACATAAATGTGAAGATTATCAGGACTAGAAGTATCTATAAGAAATTAGCTGAAGCATTTGTGCTTTGTCATGGGATATAAATTGTCACCATCTGTAAATAGTATAAAATATTGAAATCAAAAGTACCCTATAAGTTGACCTGGTAAATAAGCTACACCCATGCAAAATTTCATATAAGTCGGACTAGTATTTCTTGCGAGATTGAGATTATTTTAATACTTTCCGCCATTTCATTTCTATATATTAGTATAGACATAGGTAATATAATATATTTTTTTTTATTCCAATCATATTTTTAAAATATAGTATTTATATATTTGCACACTATTGCATAACTTTAAATAGTAAGGATTCTTTTTAGAGCAATAAACACTTGAAATTGTGTTCAACATATTTTGTTAGTAACATGGTTGAGGCCAGTTGTAGAGTCATTAGATATGACATGTTAATTCAATGTCTAAAATATAGAAAGATATTCTAGCGGAATCACTATATATGTACAATGTATTATGTATGCATAATGTAACTTATCCCTAATACACAAATAACAGTACTTTATTTTAAACTTCGCCAATCAATTCTGCCAGCTGACCACTGGCAGTACAAGGACCATAAAATACTCATACTAATATACAAGTTAAACTATAAGATGTGAAGTAAGAAAGTTAAATCTTAGAAATTATGTAATCCTTGCAAGGAATAAAGAACACTTAGTGACATTTTACTCAAACGACATTGAATTGGTTTTTACTATTGGTTACTATTTGGTGTTATTCCAATGTTGTTTTATATAGTATGTTTGCAGTTGAAAACAAAATCAACCTGTATTTCTTTTTCATTTAATTTCATAACGAGTGCATGCTATCCATATTAATTGACTATTTATTGAAAAACAAAATAATTGCTTATAACAACTTCAATGTCATAGAACCGGTTTTTTTACTGTAGATTTAAAATATAGCCTTGATGACAAAGTGAATTCAATCTAATTATTTGCATAATCTTACCTTAGAGCCAATGATGATAATATTTTCTGATTCCTTCGTGAGCCACCATACTACAGACGTAGGCTGTGGTATTTCACCCAGAGGTAGCACAGTCACACTCGTTAGTGACCATTTGTGATCAAAGGTATTCTGGGGTATGAACAGAGGTAGAAACGGAACCAACAATACCTTCTGATCACTAACAATCAATACCCAGGTACCGCTAGGTTCAAAGCACATACAATAAACAGGATTATCCACAAAATCCCAATCATAAACATGATCAAAACGTTCAGACTGCGGATTGATATACAAAAATACCAATTCTCTGTCACTTGCTAAAGACAAAAACTTTTTCAGTCCGACCTCATAGAAACTGTGATTCACAATATCTAGGTGCACTAAAACATCTAATTTAAATAATCCCGAAAAATCTAGACTTTCGTTTTGTAGAGCCATTTTTATTATGATTTCGATTCATCAAATTTATCTAAACAAAATGACAGAATAGACTTTGACTTGACTTAACATTTTTTATTTCTGTTCAGTGATTTGACTTCTGACAGATCAATGCAGTTTCAGTTCAGAAACTGCATTAAAAAACTATATTAATAACTAACTGCAGACAAATGAATTTTTAAGTATTTTTTATTTCTTTCTAAAAATGGTATAACAAATTTCAACTAAATTAATTTGGACTATTGAAACAATAAATATTCCTTTTCTTGTGAATGAATATATTTGTAACTTTTAAAATATTTGCTCTTATATACTTTGATTATAAAAAAAACTCAACACCACAGTAGACTTTTTCAAACATTCAACTTTGTCATGGTCATGTACACAATATAATTTGTGTACATGGCCACCTATCCGGTCTATGCACAACTATCCAAAAACTTTTCAAAGGGAAAACAATACTAATTAGCAACATTGGTAAATAACTGAAACTTTGGATTGCGACTATGGCAGAACAACAGTAATTCAAGGCTACATTTTTTTTTCACGAAATAACATATGGTATAAGTGTCAAATCATAAATTGACAATATTGATGGTGATGGTAAATGATACGTATATTTAGGCGCAATTTTTAAATAGTTTTTAAATTTAATTGGCAAATAAGTAGTTCTGGTAAGTTACAATGCGATGACGATGGATAATCTTTAGTATTTAAAACTTGGGTTCAGTTATTTATACATATAATATACATATTTTTATCTTATTATCACAAGAGTATTATAGTAATTATGCAATGTTTTAAAAAAAATTAGTTAATACGTATTGAATTAAGTCAATCAGTGAAATTATCTAACTTCAAATTATTTAAGTACATAATATGAGATACGATTTAATAATTATTACTCCTGTAGTATCTTAAGTAAATAATTGGATCTTAACCTTAAATGTAATTTTTGATTATGATTTCTTTACAGATTTCATCATGTTCACGATTCGTTCATTACGAATCACACGAGCTTTTATACCAATAAGGTCACAATACAGACCAAATTCGTCCTTCTATAGAGGTGTTAATTTCTTTTTTAAGAATAACTTATTACTGATAAATAGTCTAACATCAGGTGGATTCATGGCAATTGGAGATATAGTACAACAGGAAATTGAATATCAAAATAAAATAACAACGCATAGATACGATTGGGCAAGAGTGGGTACTGAGGATTTTTTATTTTACAAATATATTTTTGTATTTTTTTAATATTTTCTCACCATATTATATTTCTTATTCCAGGACGAATGTTTATTGTAGGCACTTTAATGGGACCGTTACATCATTATTATTACCTTTATTTAGATAAGATGCTCCCTTTGGCGGACATTAAAACAGTATTAAAAAAGATTATAAGTGACCAATTTTTTGCATCTCCGGGGACAATAATCTGTTTTTTCTATGGAATGGGATACTTAGAAAAGAAAACATTGCAACAAAGCACAAATGAGATAAAGAACAAATTTAAATATGTGTACATGGTACGTACCACAAATATTACACCCCTACTAATATTATAAATGTGGATCTATGTTTGTTTGTTACACTTTCATGCCAAAATTACTTAATCGTATAATCATGACACTTTTTATGCATATTCTTAGAGGTACTAGAAAAAATAAAGAAAAAAAAATAACAAAAAGATAATAAAAATGCATTTTCAATTGTTTTTCAATTATTTTGGCCGACTGATTGTCTGTCAAAAAAATTGAAAATGCGAACGAAGCCGCAGGTAAAAGCTAGTAAATACATATATTACATAGTCACAGTACATAATCACATAAATATACGTATTACTCAGTTACAGTATCTATACTAATATTATAAAGCTGAAGAGTTTGTTTGTTTGAACGCGCTAATCTCAGGAACTACTGGTCCTGGTAATTTTTTCGGTGTTAGATAGCCCATTTATCGAGGAAGGCTATAGGTTATATATCATCGTCGAAACTTACGCGGTGCGCAGATAGTCTGATATATTACTTTAAAAAATCATTTTATTATTTCTGTTCATTTTAAATTATTCTTAATACAAATCATTATTTTTGTTTCAGGGCGATTGCCTATTTTGGCCACCAGTGCAGTTTGTTAATTTTTACTATTTACCAACACATTACAGGGTGTTCTACATCAATTTTGCAACTATGATATTTAATATATTTTTGTCTTACATGAAACATTATGATCAGCCAAAGAAGTAATGTTGTGATATTAATTTGTAAATAATGTGTATAGTATTATAATTTATTGACTGTGGTATTTGAATAATTTAATAATATTAACTTAATTAAAATAAGTTGCTTGTTTAAATGTTCTATTATTTCATAGTTTGTTCATTTCCACTTTAAGCAAAGCACTTAGCAATTTTTTTTATAATATTAAAGTAGCAAACAAGCATGCAGTCCACCTGATGGTAAGTGGCCACTGCCTCCCATGGACACATGTTATCAACCCCAGATAAGATCAGTCTTACTTGAGGTTGACCACAGATGCATTGCTACGTTTGAGGACTAAGTTTGAACGCCACAAATTAGTACATCTTTACCACACCCTTCAAACCTGAACAGCAGCGTTTATCACTGCTGTTATCAGTCAGAAATAGGTGGGGTGGTGGTGCCGAAGTCTAATCACAAAGGGTTCTACCATCTTTAATGATGCTAATATCATGAGTGTCACCAAAGAGAAGGAGCAGCTCCTCTCCCTAGAGATTGAAAAAACTTCTTAAATTCAGCCTAAGTTCAGCCGTTTGACGTCATCAAAGGATAGCTGCACCTGGCTATGTAAAACCACTACTCTGAATATTAACCCTTACATCAACAGGTGGTGATGCCCTGGGATATGTAGGATAGGCAGTAAATAAAATGCTTATATAAAAAATTATATTTTTATGCTATAACAAATAACCAAAGTGAACTTATAAATAAAAATTACATGAACCTATATTTGGGCATCTATCTTTTTGTGTAACAGTAAAAGTATAAAGTATTTTATATAGTAATACAAATGCTATATCCCTAAATATTGCTGATATGTGGCAGTCCATAAAATACCAGCAAGATGGGCTTTGTTTCCGTAGTTATAATGGTGAAGTAAAAGATAAATTTTATACATAAACATTATAAAATTTTACTACTTATTTAATGATGTTAAATATTTTTATGTAACATATTCTATGGACCAACAGAAGAGGGCATATTTTTTTTCAAAATATATAACGTATAGCAAGATGGCGCATTTAATTATAACTATGTAAAAAAAAACTAAACTATGGCAATACTGAAATTATTAGTAAAAAAGTTATTCTTATTCATCATGTCTCAGTCTTCATAACACCTATTTACTTTAATATTTTAAAAAGATAGAAGGAAATTAGGTACTTGAAACATGTTGACAATATATAACAAGTATATTTATTTTAAAATACAATCCAATATGGCATCTTTCATGATGTTGCAATGAATGTTACGCAGTCAGATTACTTGTTTTGTAAGATATTTCGTTATTATCCAAGAATTTATCATGAATGACTGTGGGTAAATTTTCTATTTACATGCAACCCCGCTAACATAGTGGGGTTGCATATTAGGTAGTAGTAGGTAGGGAATTAAATTACCATATTTTATCTATTTCCCTAATATTATACAATTTGTACTGTACAATAATACAATTTGTAAAGAATGGCATTTTAATTAAATTTATCAGTATAACTTTAATATATCGATATATTTTCCATATGTTACTTGAAAAATATCAAGTACCCAACTTCTGCTATTAAATGAAAAAACTATCTATATTGATATAATAACATTAACCCCAGCACATGGTCCAGTCATCTTTTCTTGTCTGTAACTTAACAACTATTCTATATAAAGCTAGAGCAGGTCCAAGCGGTAGGCCCAAACCTCTTACTATATCTGCTCTTCTCGCCATACTTAGTGCTTGTCCATCAAATTCCTGAAATATAAGATTTAAATAAAATTGGGGCTTACATATAAACATAATATGTATATGTTAAAATATTTCTGATTACAAATATTATATGTGTTAACATATAGAATTATAATTTACCTGCTCCCTTAAAATAGGAGCAGCCTCTGGAAAATGCTCCTTAAAGTATTGGTAAACGTCATCTGTATTCCAATGAGATATATCTGGTATAGTTGGATCTACTGGTACATCTTCTGAGAGCTTAGTTTGTGCTCTATCTATTTCATGTGGTTTCAAAAATGGATCCACAGTAGTCGGCGAGTTTTGTGTCTGATACTCAATACTCGGAATTATTGCTGGTGATCCCATGACAGTGGGACGAGATTCAAGACAATTATTACATTCCCACTGATCCCAAGATTTCAGTCTTTCAGGTATGCGAGGTGTGTGGCATAAAGCATGATATGAATCTGAACAAATGCTGCACACTGTTAATACACCCTGAAATAAGAATACAATTATATTATTGTTGTCAGAGAGAAAAATCTATGAAGTAGTGTCTGACCGTAAGTTCGGTTTCGGTTGCGGTTCTTAAAAACTGATTTCGGTTTAGTTTCAGTTTCGGTTACGAACTTGCCTCAACTATGAGCAAAACCGAAACTGCATTCAGGAGTTTTTGCGTTATGATCGATTATGTTCAGCACGTTGAATTCAATCCACTTGGATGGAATTCAACACGCTGAACATGAACTGAACACCATATTCAAAAGACGAATCTACCTACAGGAATAAGCCCTTTCACCTATTTGAAATATTTTTAACGCGATTTATTTTTATCTTAAATGAGGGCTTGTTATGTTGGATGAGGGATTATCCTCATCCACCATAACAACCCAATAGTAAAAAAGTGAAAAAAACAAATAAAGACTGACTGATTACAATTTTTCTCTCTAAATATGGTTCCTATTGTAATTGTGCTAATATTTATTGTAAGCAAGTTTCAGTTTCGGCCAAACTAACAATTATATTTATGAAATATTATTTAAAAGTAATATTATACAAAGTACACATAACTAAATATATGAAGCGCGAGCTTGTTCAACTTGATTAAACAATTTACTCACAGCATCATTGGTTTCACAGCAAATTACACATGTTTTGCAATGAGGACATTGCCATGTGTTGTCAGGTCGTGGTTTCAAAATACCAGAACCTGACTGAAGACAACTTAGATGAGCTTTGTTATTGCAATCTCTGCATTCCACTAGTCTATCGTTGGATCCCCTAGGCTTTTGTATAAGGCATACTGAGCACACTCCCCCTGATGTCTCGTGAGGAATGGGTTCTTCGTGCTCTAAGTCATCACCACTTCCATCTAAAGACAGTTGTCCTTCAGACAATGGGGTGCCTTCCAAGTCTTTCATCATCCTCCTCTTAATGGTATTTTTATTCAGAGATCCAACTGGCCGACCTCTTTTTCTCTTACTCGGGACATTATTATCAGACGGATCAAAAACTTTTTTTGCCATCTTTCGTCTTTCTCCAACTCGTACTCCAGCGTTCTGTATGGCTTTACTGCTTAAACTATTCTTAGAGGATCCATTGGCGTTTTTCTTAGGTCTTCCTCTTGTACGCTGGGGAGATGATCGACATGAAGAATTTGCTGATGAGGGCATCTAAAAAATTACTAACATGTTCAATAATAGAAACCACTTGGTTATTTTCACATTGCCTCTAGTATGAGCCAAAGGGAAATGGGTTTAGGGAAATAAACATTTTGTTATGATTAGATTTAATATATTGAATTATAATATATAAATTAAAAATTTTAATATATAAATTAAATTAAAAAACATGTTGGTAGAAAAAACAGACCTTTGTGTTACTATCAGTGTATTCAAATCGGAAACTATCAGAACTGTCCGCATCATGGTCCGCAGGCCCCAAGGCTAGTGTACCATTTGGTAGCTTCACAAGACTCCCAGATGATAACTCCTTGTTGATTATATTCTCCAGCTGTTTTTTTGAATACCTAGACTCCTGTGAAGCCGCAGCTCTCACAAGATCATCAAATGCTATACCATTCTCTAGGTAACTTTGATCTTGGTAAATGAGAGTAGCGATTGCTGATGTTATTATTCGTCGTTCACTTGTTCCAATTGTCGATGTCATTTCTAAAATGAAAAATTATATAAAGTTATGTCTTTACTTTGTAATGAAGTGCCTAAAACCGCAACATAAATAGACACACCTCTTTTTCATTATCATCAAGTTCAAGAATAATCATGCATTACTTGTAATAAATACTGGTTTCTGAAAAAGAATGGCAGCATTTTTATAATTGTTGTCATGCACTACAAAAAAAAAATTCTAACTAATTTTTCACTGTATTATCATTAGTGTCCGACCGAAGCTCCGGCCACCGTCGGCCAAATAAAACACCTTTGGAAAAACCTTCGGCATTAGCCAAAGAGGCCAAAGTATTCGTCGAAGCCGTAGGTTTCTAGCAAGGGCCAAAATCGAAGGAATTGTAATGAATGTACGACTCCGCAATGTAGATGTTGAAGCACGAGGCTAAATGCCCACTCCAGTAGGTTTGGGTCATCAGATGTGTTTTCAATTCATATTATTTCAAATGTTATCATCTGTGACAAGGAGCAAAGTAATTGTTATTAATTCTAGAAGTCGTTTACACACAATCAACATAACTATTTATATTGAAAAGTTTTTAAATCGTAAAAATTTTCACTATTAGCCAATTTGGAACTAAGTTGTTTTAGGTTTTTGAACCTTCAGCTTAGGCCGAAGTAAGGCCTTAACCTTCGGTCAGACACTAATTATCACTAACTACAATTTATAAATGCATTTTAATTTACATTAAAAATATTGTGAAACTACGATCTGTTATCATCACGTTTGGATTTCTTATATCCTATTATCACTCTCAATTATCAAGATAGGTTCATGGGAAATTGTTGATAATTAAGTATATTTCTACACCTTTTTTCTTTTACAATATGGATTCATAAATACAAAACTGAGCTGAAACTGAAAAAACAAATTTACCAATAATTTATGAAATCTAGTGTTTATTATTAAATATCAATTCAAAAATAAACATCACATTATTATGAAATATAAAATCCAACATGGTAATTAAATATGGTTGACACTTGTTAGTCATCGTCAACCATGTAGTTTTTGCATTCCCAAGATTGAAGTCATTATTACCTGAGAATTGTATTAAAGTTTACATGTCAAAGTTTCAACTACTGCAGATAAAGCAAAAATAAATTATTAGCCTTTATTAGTTACAATTAATTTCAGATTGTTTTCCTTTAATCATTGTTAGTAGATTGATAATTATCCATTTTCAGAAAATGTTACTGCACTAGATACTAGAAAAATTAGCACATTATATAATACAAATGCCCAAGTAATCTAAAATAAAAAAAAAAACAATATAACCCTTAATAAATAAGTATAGAAAATTTATATAATACTTTCATACTTACTGTGAGAATGTTTTTTTCTAAACTTTGCCGCGTTTCTATAGCTCACATTATCTTTGTAGTCAACTTTGACTATACTTTTTTCTTTAAGGCAGCGCCTCAAATCAGCCTTCGTATCTTTAGGAGATACTTTGTAACACTTTAACATAAACTTGCAAATCCTGTTTACGTCAGGACGGGACTTACGGGAACGCAAATGGTCTATAGCTGCCAGAATTTGATTTTTATACTTTATTTCTGACATTTCTGAAATAAATATTTGATTTGTAATACATTTTATGGTTACAGTAAGAATTAAACTAGTTGTTAATCGTTACCTGAAGTAAATCATACCGAAGAATTTAATCTTCTAGATCCTTCATCTAATAATAATGAGTTTACCGTAATATATAGTACAATACTACAATTTATAAGATATAAAATAAATCAAAAAAGTATTTTAGTATAGTCGCACTCACCACCTATTCAACTATTTGTTACACACTCCCACAAATCAAGTACCTTCTATGTATTTGACACTCTCCACTCATTCCGCACTATAGCACAAACACAGAGAAAAATATGTGTATGTTTACAATAAAAACAAATAAATACAGGAACATATATAGCGTTAAACATTAATACAATGTAGGTGTGTACCTACTCTACTCTGCATTTCTACAGACACATTACATCCAACTTCAATATTTATATTTAAAAAAAACCTATATTTCAAACTTTATGTCTATGGACTAATAGGCTGCTGTCAAATAAATGTTCTTTTTTAATGAATTTTATGTTATTGCTTCCTATTTAATTTACTCCCTTCTACCTTGTAAAAATCTTCTTATTAAACTGTATTTCAAAATTTACTTAACTGTATGTGGCTAAAAACTCGCATAACTGACTTGTCTTGTCAACCAACCAAGTCAAATTTTGACTACAAACTTAATTGTTAATTTTATTTACACAGTTGACAAAAATCGCTGGCGACTTGGATCAGCATTTGAAAAGTATTAGTATTAATAAAAAGTATTTGCAAAAGCAACGCATTATGCAATGCATATTTATTGTTTATAAGTTTGTGTATAAGAATAGTCATTTTCGCGTTGATTTTAATTTACTTTATTAGTCACCTGGCAAGTCAAAATCATCTTTACTTTGACGTTTGTGATTTTAGTCCTAAGTTGATAACGGATACATATTGTATTATGTGATATCATTAATATCACTATCGAATATTCATCTTTAAGCAACTCTCGTCACTCAAGATTCTCATACTACAGGATTTCAATACAACAGGTTCATATTAAACCTGTAGTATTCAAAGTCCCCCTATAGTTTACGTATTATTTTTTGTAACTGTTTCGCAGATCACGGCGAGCTGATAATAACGAGCAATTACTGACACCACACACTTAGTGTGTGGTGGTATAAAAAATGAACAGAAAAAATATTTTTGTTCATTTTTTATACAACGTAGACTGGAAAAAGAGAATCTAAGCCGACAAACGAAATAGAAAAAAAAAACACGTCACTATGTTCTGAGACGTCAAAGTCATACGAGTTATTATTGTTGTGCTGTACCGAAAAGTTTAAGGTTATAATCAAATAATTTTAATCTTTTTGTCGGCGATAATGGTTAAATCATAAAAATGTTCAAAATGTTTACTATGTCTATATTTATATACAGTTCTAGGCGATTAACTTCACTTAAAGTTTTACAGTCCGTTTGTTATTCTTCGCTACCGCAACATGCAAGCAAAACAAATACAGGCAAAGTTGTAAATGTCGCGATTATAGGTGCACCAAACTCTGGAAAAAGTACATTGATAAATAAAATCTTAGAAAGAAAGGTATGAGTTACATTTTTTAATGTCAAAAGTGAAAATATTGCCTACGGCAAATAAGTTAGACATTATTCTCTATGTTTTAAAGACAAATAAATCACAAGCCATTACACAGGCCTGTGATTTATAATATAAATAGTTTAGGATTTTGTTAGTATCTTTATATGTTATATATAACATCATTTATTTTCTATATTCCAATAGAAACATATAGTAGTAGTACTTACTAACCGATAATTAAATTGTTTTGTATTTTTTTTTACTTTTATGTAAGACACTAATTGCTACTCAAACATTTATTTCAGATTTGTGCTGCTTCAAACAAAGTGCATACCACAACAAAGTTGACAAGAGCTATTTGTTATGAAAATGATACTCAAATTATATTTTTGGATACACCAGGTGTTGTTACAGACCGAGAGCAAAAAAAGTAAGTTTTATAAAGTTGTATATAATAAAGTAAGTACTATAAAAACATGTTTAACAAATCAGACTAGGTATTTGTTGTCATGATGGCTCTTGAATCATTGAAAATGTATAAATGTATTTTTAATTAGAACAATAGCTTTAAACCATAATCTCATGCTTAGAACAAGATAAGTCACAACAGGACATTTTATTACAATGGATGTTATATCATAAAAAGAAGTGATGCCATCCCAACTGACCCAATATTTTCTGGGATTCTGTCTCTATCAAGTATAACTAAATATCAACAAGAGCAGAAGCAATCCATAACCCGACACTTATGTGCATGCATCTGGGACACCACTTTAGTGGGATACGAATTTAGCATTGCTAGTTTATCAAGTCTGCTTGAGCAGTTGATTTGAAATAACTATAGCAAATAGCAAACAAGCAAGCAACTGATGGTAACTTTTGTAGGTGGTGAAACCAGTGTAGTTCAACCAGGGAAGTACCATCGCCACACCTATTTCTAGCATGAAGCAGTTCTTACGTTTCCTTGGAAGGTTGCCGGCTCACTTATATATAAGAGACCATCTCAGTCCTCGGTAGTAGCAATGCATCTGTGATCGACTTCAGATAGAACCCCTGTTCTATATCTGACGTTGCTTACAGATGTCCATTGGCAACAGTAACAACTTACCCTCAGGTGGACTGTAAGCTCATTTGCTATTTCAATCTTATAAAAAAAAGTGGCTACTGCCGCCCATAAACATCTGTAAGCAACTTCTTTAGAACAGGGGTTCCATCTGAAGTCAATTACAGATGCGTTGCTAATGCTGAGGACTAAGATAGTCGCCTCACATGTAATCAAGTTGGCTATCACACCCTTCCACCAAAATGCAATAACTGCTCCACGCTTGAAATAGGTACCTCCCCGATCGAACTACAATGGTTTTAACACGTTCTAAAAGAATAAAAGAATATTTAAAAATAAGATTTCTCAATTGCTAATGTATTATTACTCCATGCCTGCCATTTCGCAATATGTTTCAAAACAGGATGATGACAAATTTGATTGCTATATTCTTATTTCAGATATAAATTGCCCGAGGCAATGATAGGGGCTTGTGAGAAAAGTTTGCGATGTGCCAACGTCATAGGTGTTGTGCATGACATCTCCAACCGTTGGACAAAAGAAAGCCTTCACACTTATGTAATAGACATGCTGCATATGGCTAATGATGTTCCCAGCTTCCTGATTATAAACAAGGTGTGTCAATTTTTTATTTAAAGTAATGTTTAATTTGGAATTGAAATATTTAAAAGATAGAAAGAAAGATAGAAGATAGATATGAATAATTTCAGGGGTACAATATTTATTTATAAGTACAGTATGCAAATGGATTATGTTAGTGGCCATTACACATGTTTTTAAACTGTTAACTTCTTACCGATTATGTACCTTAACTAAATGGTGATAAAAGCATTTAAAACGAAAAATATGTTGTCTTTGACATGGTGAGGGTAGAGCACTACCTCAAATTCTTCACCTTATACACGTGCAAAAGATTTTGTTCAAAATATAAATAATTCATTGAACCACAAGTGAGGATAACAGGAACGCATGCAAGAAATGCTTCATCACATTGGTATTTTTTATAACACATAACATTTTATACAATTGCAGATAGACAGATTAAAATCAAAGAAGCAGTTATTGGCAGTAATACGTAATCTTACAAATGGAGTTATTGCGGGTAATCCTGTTCCGAATGCTGAAAAACATGATGGGAAGAAACCATTACAGGGATACAGTAATTTCTCTGACGTATTCTTGGTGTCTGCTCTAAATGGTGACGGAGTACAAGATGTAAAGGTAATCTATACATTGAAATAAATATGTCATCATAAGAAACCTAAAGTCTACTTTAAGTGTAGAAAATGTTTTTTTCCAAATAAAAAGAAAAACGTTACTAATGACAAAATCTTAACATAAGCATACATTTAATATACTTAAATAAACTAAGCAATTACTCATTCAATATAAACGAAAATATCTTCTAAATTATAAATAATAAATGAATGAATACCATAAAGATTTATATGTTGCTCTAAGCTTGCAACAATAATACATATGCTTGTTGTCATAAAGATCACAAAAACATTCCAGGACGTCTATGTCAAACAGTTATAGGCTTAAAAGGGTAATAGATGAATGCAATGATATAATGAGAATTGCTTTTTAAAAAATGAAAAAAGAGTTATGTTAAGAGTTATAATGTGTACTGATTACCATTTCTTTTAATTATACACAATTTAATATAAACCATTGTTTTTAGGAATATCTTATTAAGAATGCTAAGCCGGCCAACCTGCAATATACTCCTGAGGAATGGACAGACCAAACTCCAGAAACTTTAATAGAAGAAGCAGTACGGGCAAAGTTCTTGGATTTTCTGGCGCAGGAGATCCCATACAATTTGAAAAGCCAATTAGAATATTACGATGAATTAGAGGAGGGAAATAAAATATTATGTTCTGTTATCGTTGAATGTCCTTCAGAGAGACTGATGACTCTTATAAGAGGTGCTGGAGGGGGTCGGCTGCAGCAAATCAAGTCACATGTTAGAAATGATCTAATAGATATGTTTAAGAAAACTGTAGAAATAGACATTAAATTAAAAGTTAGGAACAAACCATCAACAGATTAAGTTTGTTATGTATTATTATGGTTATAAGTTATACTGTATATATTTTGTGTACATTGTATATGAAACAACGCAATAAAGAAGAATAAGATTAAATGCGAGATTTTTTTTTCTTCAAAATAGTTTATAAAGAAATTTTAACAGTACCTACATTACATAGTAATGGAAACTAATCTGTAATGGAGGTTTTTTAGAGCTCCCTACAGAAGGGGATTGTTATATTGTCTCTGTCGCTCCATAAACAGAGTCACAAGACTCTTTTTTGAAATTGGCCCGAAAAACAAAAGCATATTATTGGGCAAACAAACAGTGTTAACAAACAATATATTAGGTGTGCACAACCACATCACGATTTTCAAACGTTAGACGAAACATAATGGGTAACGACACGTAAAGTCGACTACACAAACATTAATATTTAGGGCAGAATTATAAATATCCTTCATTTGCTCGGAGATCGAATACGATCGAATAACATTGTATGTATTCGACCCGTAGGTAGACCATTTTGGCGATTGTTAATTCATAACGATAATTAGTGTAAAACGTTATTTAGAACTTTACAAGATGTAAATAAGGTCACTGGTTTTTTATGTACAGGAAAAATTATACTATTACTTTTGAATATGGTGCGTTTACATTAGGCAGTTCACCGAATACCGAAGCAGTTATTACCGAATACGGCCAAGCGTCACAAGTTTTACATTAGGTCGGTCACTGCAAATGAGCTGCATACGAATACGGCTACAAATTTATAGGCGCTTACACTTTTCGGTGACTGATGTCGTTTACGTCAAATACGATCAAAACTAAATATCTAATATAAACGTGCAGTTACTTTATACTGACATAAATTTATTTTGTAACTTTAAATGAGAACTTTCAAAGGAGGAGAAAGGAAGGATCGATTATACCAGCGAATTGTAAAAAAGAAGGAAGGAAAACTAAGGTGTTGTGGGATTACATAGTTACGTAGATATTGTTGCTGGAGAAGCAGGAATATTTTCTCGATAATTTCAGGTTTGAAAATGTACCTGCAATTTATCGTTTAAACTTTTACGATCCTCTAAGTATATCCATGAGTATATTGTACTAAGATTCCCCCAAACATGCCGGCGCAAGCACTTACTTAATAAGAAAACTTGTTTTTAAACTTTTAAAACAGCTTTTAAAAAGATGAACTTTTTCCTTTTTACTTTAAAAGTTTTAAAACTTTGCTTCTGAAATACATTATAATTTTGAGTGCAAAAGTGTCTTTCTAAAAAGTAAGTTATGTTGGTAGTAGTTATTACGGATATTTATTTGTATATGCAGATTTATTACAAGCGTTTTAGAGCGATTTTTGAAAATTATTTATACGTATATTGTTCACAACAGAATATATTATGTTGTGAACAATATACTACCGACTACTACTACCGACAGTGGCGTAGCTGCCGGAGGGCTAGATGGGGCAGTGCTCCGGGCCCCCAAGCCTTATGGTCAAGCCAAGCCAAGCCCCTCGGAGTCTGAGTTACAAAATATAAATTGAACTAGTGAAATTTTCTTCCACATTCGGCAAGTTATTTGAAATAAAAAATAGTTTAAAAAACAAAAAACAAGCTTTTATAACTAGCTAAAAACTTGTGGTTAATTATCGTGGCTAATTATGGATTCGATTGTGATACGACGAATCAGGAGTACAAGGAATCTAATGTACCACATATCTGTAGTAGGTACACCAATTCTGAACACGATGAATACGGAACAAATGATTTTAAAGTTTCACAAAGCTTGTCTCTTACGTTCTCCGCGAGCGATTATGCACATGGACAGCTGACTTTTGTCTGAGCGGTACATAAAAGACGTAGTCGACGGATGTTGCTTAGATACGAAGCACCATTACCACCGGTGTGCTCCAAGGCTCTGTTCACTCTCCCACATAGTTCATTCTGCATATCAGTTACATGTTGCAACAAATCCGCATCATACATTGCTATGCAGATGACAGCACGGGAGAAGCTGTTTACACAGGCTGTGCGAACACCCCTCGGACACTTGTAGAAGAGAGCAGAATCCGACATGTGTCTTTACTCGAAAATTCTCTGAAGCGGGTTACGACATAGGGTCGACTTAACCTCGTTGAGTTTAACCCCACGAAAATACAAAACGCGCTTGTTTACCGCTAATAATCCCTATGTGTCCAAATCCCTATCCCTATGCGCCAAAGTTTCAAGGAATTCCGTTCACCATTGATAAAAGCGTGGGGATCCTGGGATCTTGACATATCGTGTGATGTGTAGTACCGGAGTCGTTTGAGGGTAAACTTCACTTGGCATCCAAAAAAATTGGACGTTCTCAGCAGATCCAGGCAGTACTTTACTGGAGGGCAAGGTGTAAGTGAGGCTCCACATGGAGTAGGTACTACTCGCATGTCTGGGCTGGAGCACCATGGTACCAACTTAACCCACTTCACTCCGTACAGAAACGCGCGGTCCGATTTTCAACGACCCAAATATCACCGTTCGGTTAGAACCCTTAAGCCTGCGGAGACATAGATTCCCTTTGCGTGTTCTACCGGCTTCATAATGGTGAGTGTTCCGAGGAACTCTTTGACTCTTCCTCCATCGCACCACATGCCGAAAGATGAGGTTCTATCCGTATCAACTAGATTCATGGCGGTTCTCCACGGTTTAGTTTGCATGCTCTTTTCTGCCGCGAACGTGATGTGGAATGAGTTTCCTCCGAAACTGTTCCCGGAAACATGGGGCTCTTCAAGAAAGGTACAATAGAGTTCTCCTTTAAAGCCGGCGTTGCATTGGCGATTCCTCTGGCGTTGCAAATGTCCACAGTTCATTTTGTATATATACCCTGTATATATAGTACTTTATTTTTTGCTCCAGGGCCTCTGGTTACCTAGCTACGCCACTGCCTACCGATGGCTATAATACGAGTTTATATCAATAATTTATATCAAGCATGACATATAATTACATAAACTTACGTCTTCCTAAGTTCCTCTGTACATAGGTATATAGTAGTGGTGTGCCGGATATTCGTATCCGTATCCGAGGTAGGAAAAAGATCTGTATCCGTATCCGTTACTTATAAGGCGGATCTCAAACGGATCTTTTATACCTACTATTAAATTTGTATTATTCGTAAATATCTACATATTTAGCTCATTTCAATAAAACATATAGCTAAACATTATATGTTAGTACATTGGTCATTACATTAGTTAGTAGATTGTCATTATATGTTAGTACATATACTAACATATAATGACAATCTACTGTACAAGGATAGGGAAAAACGATATTTTGGTTTGAGGAAACGTAGATAATAAACTCGTACTAAGGGCCAATAAAGCAACTGTCGCTTCAAGGTCACGCGCATCAAATGAGTCAATTTGTAAGAAACTTGAGATCCGTATCTGTATTCGTGGATCTAGACACCAGTAACTCGTATTTGTATCCTTATCCACGGATCTATTATTTTAACGATCGGGCACATCTCCGGTACATAATTATAGTCTAATGTATATAGTTACATACTTGTGTATAAAAGAACGCTACGCCGTTCTATTTTACTGTGATACTTTATTAAAGAAGTAAATACAGACATTTTTGAAGTAGTGTAGTAGGTAATCCTGGCAATACCATGTTACCAAAATATGTTATGTAACCATAAAACATACCTTTTTATATCAACTAGGTACATACGAGTATTTTTCTAAACATAACTATTTGAGGAGTTATGATAGCAATTTGGCTCATTCGCCTCACGGATGACGATTGATATCTTATTGGCAATAAATTACGTTCCCAACTGAACACGAGTTCATTTTACCATCACCCCTCGATATTTTCACATAATGTGCTCGCGAGAACTCCATCTCTATCAAGAAGATTTATCTTAAAGGTAAACGGATATCTTTAGTATAGATGTAGTTCGTTTAGTAAAATATATACTAATTTTTTAGCAACCACTAGCGTGCTGAGTAGTAACTATATGTAACGATTGTAGTAACGATTGGTAGGTACATTATTTACATTCAACTATATTCAATTCTTACTTACACCCTTATCGTGGAAGATTTAATTTAAAATTATTATTATTACATCTTTCACTATGCATAAACATAGTGATACGACTTTCTCAAAGACTTTTGCGACTTTCGTATTACAGGAAAAAATGTCGTCCGTAAAGCAAGTTATGTTTCGTTCATAAAGGTAAAATGAAGGTAATATTCAGTTCAAACGAGTTGTAACAATATAATATGAGAATATTATATTGTTATAACTCGTTTGAATACGATACGATAAGATTACTCTGGCTAGTGGCATATTTTACCTACTTAATATGCACTTACGTTGGTCGAAATATACCAAACTACTACTAATACTAATTTAACTTAAGGGAACTTTCTGGTTCAAGCAATGTCGAATTATTGGGACAAACTACTTTACTATTATAGAAATATACAACTAGATAGAATAGAATAAATCAACTGAGACGACGACGAGACTGAAGACGACGGGTGACAGCTGGATTCAGATGACTCAGGACCAGTCGGAGTGGCGCCGATTAGGGGAGGCCTATGTCCAGCAGTGGACTCTCAAAGGCTGATAGATAGATATCAACTGGTTTAACGGCCTCTGGCTTAACAGCTGGCGACGCTAATGAATCAAATTGCTGATGGATTCAACACGCTGATGGAATCTTATCTTATTCCACTCGTGAACCTGATAATAAGCAGTTTTCCTTCGGCATATTGATTTTTTAAAATATATAATTATTGATATTTTAAAAAAGATATATTTAGACTTAAGTCGTGACCTTTCTATACCACTTCGTAACTAAAATGTTTTTGATATTTAATTTATATCATATAGTCCCAATAATATTTTTTTTCATTTCTTTTTATAAGGCAGCATAAGCTAGTATTAATATTATTACCATATTTCTGTGTAACTATCAGCCAGTATTTTGTTCATAGATTGCAAAATAATATTGTAAAAATAGTGCGTGCCAAAGTAAGTAATTTCGTATTTCTTTGAATACTGCTATTATCATTTTACTCATATGTTTCGTCCTTTGATTTTTGAAAGAATAACTGAATGCACAATGTTAAATGAACTTGAATTTATTTAGCACGGATTCTCTAAGGCGTAAACAAACATGTTTCGAGCAAAGGTCTACTATGGGAGGATGGTTCAGTGAGCTGGAAAATGTTAGTTGATTTTTGAATTTCACACTACAGTGCTATCATAAGCGTAAAGAAGAAAGTGGTCGTTCAACTCTTTTAGAAAATTATTTATAATATGAGTTACGTTTTGTGTAACGTTTATCTCATGTACTTGGTCACATTTTCGGTGTAGTCAGAAAATGGTTGTAGATAGAGATAAATTCAGTTACAGAGATATATTTAGTTACAAAGATACATCATCTTATGATTATTCTTAATGGCTTTCAAACAAAACATATAAAACCTGCTTCAGTGTTTATTGAAACCATCGTTATTATGTGTGTGACTTTTTTATTTAGTATAAATTTTAATATAAAAATGTTTTTCTTTAAAGGTTAAAGAAGTACTTAGGTATTTGCTATCGCTTTATAAAATAATCCTAAAATCCTTCAAGTTGGTATTAACCGAGACTTATGGAGTTAGTGAAGAATTAAATCAAAATTATTCTTAAGACAACTATAAACTGCTGAATAACTCCGGAGCAATTAGGACTGTGATCGAAAAATGAGTAGGCGAGCTTTTGTTCTCAAAATCCGATCATTAATAGCTAACAATAGAATTGTCTAGAAATTTTATGCAGAAAAATCAGATCTGAACTGAAATAAAACAGAAAATGCGGACTAGGTATTTCGTTCTACTGAGAGGAAATAAAATTACGTTATAAGCCGGAACTGTTTGACAACTTGTTATTGAGCATTTAAAAAAGGAGAACGCGAAAGCCAATTTCTGTAGATGACAGCCAACCTTGTTAAATGTTTATAGCTACCTAGTTAAAACATCATTGCTTTTTAAATGCAAGCAATATCGTAAAAACAGTAGCTTGAGGAAACTCGCTTCACTGAGAGTACTACATAATGATCAAAGATATTTCTTTTAGAAGGTTGTAGAACCGTTTAATTTCGAAGGCACGACCGCAAAAACTTTCTTATATTGGTATCATAGGTATCATAGGTAGGTACATACATATAGTAACGGAGAAATATTTACATGAGATTTCAATTTCAATTTAGGTTTTAGGAGTAGGTAGTAGGTATATACTTATAGCCTTTTCAGGTCCAAGTAGATATGCGATTGATTGTAGAAATTATCGGTAGTAGGTAACTATTATATAGGCGGTACGCTCAAGTTAAATTCCTTTAAAAAAAGTGTCTGACCGAAGATTCAGGCAAAACGTTCAGTTTCGGCCAAAATGAGTCAAAGTTTTGTCCGAAGTCGAGCCTAAATTGAACGAACTACAACTAATACACGATACTGCGATTGAGATGGTGTACCGCAAGGGTAACCAAAAACTCCATTGTGAGCTTGCGTTGTCAGTTGTGTATAAAATTCACATTATTTGAACTGTTATTATTTAAGAAAAGTAACAAATAAATTTTAATCAGCTCTAGAAGTTATTTATATCAAATCAAAGTTGATCTTTATCTGAAAAAAAACGGCTAAATAAAAATCGTAAAAAAGGAAGACTCTTTGTGGTTCGGCTCCGGAGGCACCACCGCCACACCTATTTCTGCTCAATAACAGCAGTGTTATGCGCTGTTGTGTTCTGGTCTGAAGGGTGTGGTAAGGGAGATATACTTTTTCGAAGCATTCCATCTTGGTCCTTAGGGGTGGCAACGCATCTGTGGCTAGCCGTAGGTGCGACTTTGATCTTACCTAGGGGTGATTAGGTGAGACTTTGATGTTACCTAGGGTTGATTACAGATGTCTATGGGCGGCAGTGGCCACCATCGGGTGGGCTGCATGCTCGTTTGCTACGTCCTCACTATAAAAAAAAATATTCAGGTTTGGCCAATCTAGAACTGAATTTCTTATGGTTTTTGAACCTTCGGCTTCGGCTTCGCCCGAAAGTTGTAGCCTTTCCGAACAATCGGCTTCGACTTCGGCTAAAAATCGACCTTCGGTCGGACACAATTATTTTATCAACCCACATTTTGTCAGCGTGGAGGACTGTGGCTTTCTTCTTAAGGAAAGATCGTACCCACCAATTGTACAACAGTACCTAATGAATCGTTGATAAATAAACTCTTAACCCCTGCTTTAGTCTTACACTTTACGGGCGTTATTCGTATTGTTTGTCGATATAAGGGTTTTGTTTTCTGTGTGCTTTGTGTTTTTGGAGGTGTCTTATTCATTCAATCACAAATTTTATATACACGCATATTTAAATACCAAGATATTTTTAACAATCGTTTATTATTTTTGTAATACATGTGTAAGTGATACGTACTTAGCATACGTAAGTGATGCATATTTAGCTAAGCTCGGGTCTTCTTGCGCCAGCGAACAGCAGGTTTGTATTTTCCGTCCGAATAATTTCATTAAGACATATTTGAAATCATTTGCACAGCTTTATAT
>MOOZ01000141.1:484148-508044 GCA_002930495.1 Cecropterus lyciades | reverse complement strand
ACTACCAGTGAACGTCTTTACGTATCGTTAGCGCGAATATTAAGCTGAGTTTTAAAAGGTGGTTCAACTCTCCCATCTGAGTAAGTCTCCCGGACTCCCCCTACATATAGTAAGGGAGAAATATTTACATGAGATTTCAATTTCAATTTAGGTTTTAGGAGTAGGTAGTAGGTATATACTTATAGCCTTTTCAGGTCCAAGTAAATATGCGATTGATTGTAGAAATTTTCGGTAGTAGGTAACTATTATATAGGCGGTACGCTCAAGTTAAATTCCTTTAAAAAAAGTGTATATTTATAGTGTCTGACCGAAGCTTCAGGTAAAACCTTCAGTTTCGGCCAAAATGAATCAAAGTTTTGTCCGAAGTCGAGCCTAAATTGAACGAACTACAACTAATACACGATAGGTACTGCGATTGAGATGGTGTAGCGCAAGGGTAACCAAAAACTCCATTGTGAGCTTGCGTTGTCAGTTGTGTATAAAATTCACATTATTTGAACTGTTATTATTTAAGAAAAGTAACAAAATAAATTTTAATCAGCTCTAGAAGTAATTTATATCAAATCAAAGTTGATCTTTATCTAAAAAAAAACGGTTAAACAAAAATCGTAAAAAAGGAAGACTCTTTGTGGTTCGGCTCCGGAGGCACCACCGCCACACCTATTTCTGCTCAATAACAGCAGTGTGATGCGCTGTTGTGTTCTGGTCTGAAGGGTGTGGTAAGGGAGATATACTTTTTCGAAGCATTCCATCTTGGTCCTCAGGGGTGGCAACGCATCTGTGGCTAGCCGTAGGTGCGACTTTGATCTTACCTAGGGGTGATTAGGTGAGACTTTGATGTTATATAGGATTGATTACAGATGTCTATGGGCGGCAGTGGCCACCATCGGTTGGGCTGCATGCCCGTTTGCTACGTCCTCACAAAAAAAAAAAATATTCAGGTTTGGCCAGTCTAGAACTGAATTTCTTATGGTTTTTGAACCTTCGGCTTCGGCTTCGCCCGAAGGTTGTAGCCTTTGCCGAACAATCGGCTTCGACTTCGGCTTATTTTATTGTTTTATCAACCCACATTTTGTCAGCGTGGAGGCTTTCTTCTTAAGGAAAGATCGTACCCACCAATTGTACAACAGTAATGAATCTCTGATAAATAAACTCTTAACCCCTGCTTTAGTCTTACACTTTACGGGCGTTATTCGTATTGTTTGTCGATATAAGGGTTTTGTTTTCTTTGTGCTTTGTGTTTTTGGAGGTGCCTTATTCATTCAATCACAAATTTTGTATACACGCATATTTAAATACCAAGATATTTTTAACAATCGTTTATTATTTTTGTAATACATGTGTAAGTGATACGTACTTAGCATACGTAAGTGATACTTATTTAGCTAAGCTTGGGTCTTCTTGCGCCAGCGAACAGCAGGTTTGTATTTTCCGTCCGAATAATTTCATTAAGACATATTTGAAATCATTTGCACAGCTTTATATTACGGCTGGGATTTTTGTTATATATCTTAGGGAAGTATCAAACTGGCATGCAATCCATCTATTGTTAAGCTAACATGTAGCTACTGCGTTAAATGTTGATTAAAAAATTTGCCATCGCTTGATAAAGTATAAAAAAGGAAGTGTGTGCATTCCATACACGACATAAGTATGTATATACTTACATACTTCTTATACTTATAAGTTATAAATAAGTATACCTATATTTTAAGCTACGAAGCATCGCACAAAGAGGATACCGAGAATATAAAATAGTGTGCAATGCAATCTATCTTATTCTCTCGTCGACTTAATCCTACCTTTATGTGTTTAATTCTTTATCGTGACGCATTTTCGTTTCAGCTACTTTCAAACGCAACGATTCTAAACAAGTTTCACTTTAAAAGAAATGTAACTTAAAATGTTCTGTATTTAATATGAAACATACTTACAAATTATACACATAGTTATAGCTCACATTATTTCTAGTTATTGATTAGGAAATAGCAAGTTTAAGTTTCCATGTTCCAGTTTCCAAAGTAATTAATCTATGTACCTACCTAATGCTAATAAATAGAGCTGTCATTAGATCATATCTTGTTAGAACATCTTGTAAATTGATTAAATCAGCACGTCGACCCATGTTGACCTATGATCGTACTACCGTAAGTGTGACAGTTAATTTTATAGTTAAACTGGATCCCAGTTATATAGTATAGGGATATTGGATAGAAAGTACACCCAGTGTTTGTTTGGGATACAAGCTTTCTACAAGTGACTGAATTGTCAATAAAAATACCTATTAAGTTTGAAAAAAAAAACTTTTTACCACGCACTAAAAACTAAACTAATAACTAAACTTCATGAAGTCTATAAATTCGCTTTAACGCTTTTCTAAAAATGTAATGAACTCCATGCATTTCTCTACGTAGGCAATTAAAACGAGTAGAATTTTAATTCTGAAAATTCTACAGACAGTTTGTATAATATGACGTTTTTACAAATTTATTTAGAGTTGCCATTAAAATATCGAAGCTGATGAAGATCAATACAGACGAACGAATCCGAAAGCAATCTAGTATATTTTAATACCAGCATCAATTGTGGCTCCATAATATATAATCTTGACTGCTGCCAAATAAAGCAAAGATTGAGGTGGGAAAGCCTGAATTGAAGTGAAGTTTTCTCATTAATTTGATTAGGTACGTCTATCCCAGACCGACCCGTGTCACAAGTTGCTTCATTTACTCAGCGTTACGTTCCTCGGCTTGCGTAATCTTTGGAAATTACACAATGTACGACAAGAATTACTGTAATGAATGTTAGGCTGTGGTTTGATTGTAATATCGCTAACACTAATATTTAATAGATTATGCAGTTTTTTTTTGCTTAAGTAAGTACATAAATGTATTCATATACGTAAATGTATTCCTTTCTGTATAAATTTTTTATAAACATTTAGACGATTTCTACGGTAGTTATTGCATACAGTACCGTATTTTATTGTATGCCATAACTAACATATTTATTATATGCAATAACTTCTAAATTGACCACATGTTTTGATGTGGTCAATTTAGAAGGTCATTCTTTTCCCTTCCCGGTCAACCCATACCATGAAAACATGAATCACGACAATGATTCTGATAGATTTAACACCTCTATCATTAATGTAATACATTTAATAGTAATCTTTTAATACTGAAATATGTACATATAAGAGCGCGGGTATTTTATAAGTAGGTTCTCTTGCAATTTTCACCACATTCAATCCTACATTCAACCAATCCGGGGCCAAATAGAGTGGTTGTGATATGCAAACAAGATGAATCATAAAATTAGCATTTAAAATTAAAGCAGCTCGGTTTCAGAGGTGTTTTTGTAACCTCGCGGACGGGACAACACATAAGTAACGCCGAATATTTATGTCGGTGCCATCCACAGGCTTGCGCTCATATTTACCATCTTGTTTACCAAACTACTCATTTCCATACGTTTCGTATCATTCATATTGTTTATAAGGATTTATACAGGTTGAGTAGATGTCACTTAAGTACATCATTTATTATTAGTGGAGTAGTCGGTGACATCACAAGTGTCGTCAGTCTTTTATACAAATAATATATGAGCTATATTAAAATGTAATACCCTAGACCAGGGTTACTCAAAGTGAGGTACGCGTACACCTTGGGGTACACATGTTAAACGTAACGGGTACGCGACGTATTTTACGCAATTACGGCTACTTAAATAACTGGCGCACATTGACGATTGAAAATAAAGTTACAAGCGACTAGGAGAACAAGCCCAAATATCTTATTAATTAACAAAACATACTCTTATCTAGTTATTATTCTACTCTATCTGCAGCTATTTTTAATGGAGTTTTCCGTCGCTTTCAAAGTTGAATAGGGGTACGTGGATATATAAGTTTGAGAAACCCTGCCCTAGATCGATAACGGAAATATAATTTAGTAATTTAGTTACAATATTTTGTGGTATGCAAAACTATTAAAAATATAAAATGTACAAATTCATCATTAGTGAAAACAAGTACCCATGACTGTTTATTTTATATTTTGTCAATCTTCCATACATAATATAAAGTGATAGGTTAGAAAATTACAATAATTGAAAACAATGTCTTTAATAGTGGATATACCAACAAATAAGTTTGGTAATTCAGCGAGGTAATGCTATAGTCAAAAGTCAAAGTCAAAGCATATTTATTGTGGACACGTAATATACAGGTGACAAAGTGTTGGTTTATTCGCTATGTCCTGCCATACGGCGTAAAATATAATTTGTCTTATTCTAAAAATAATATATTAAGAAGTGAATAGATTTAAAAGACAGGCTAATTAAAATTATACAGGATTAATAAAGGCATAATAAATTACAAAAGAAGTCAATAAGTATCATAATAAACCAGACCAATCTCAGTGGGGCACTGCAATCAGACCTCATCGTCCAGAAATTCTTTAATTGAGTAATAACATGCTGCCAGTGTCTTGGGTACACTTCCACAGGGAAGCGATTTGGCTCATATATTTATTTTTATATTTTTTATTTTAATCATAATTTGTACGCCCTATGTGTTAAATAAGAGATTGTAAAATATATCTACTTAGGTATCATTTTAAACAGCCACTATTCTTCAAATACCAGTAGGTAGTACCTAAAGCTAGGTTTTATCGCACTAAAATAGGTCAAGAGTCGCAGTAGGTACTTTGAACAAAAATTTAAAAATCCTCGTCGTTCAGATGCCAGCATAAAACTGAGACAGATTTTGTTCCAGAAGTGGCCTCACTAGCGTTTAATTGATTTAAGCGGTATAATGATCGCAACGCCGGAGAGACACCTCTCGACGTAAACAGAAAATCTCTATTCTGGTTTATATTTTAAAAAATTGTTGTCTTTTCTATTATCGCATCAGTGATTTTAAAAAGCATGTAGGCAAGGTATATTGCTGCAGCAGTTGTAATTCGTAAGAAAATCATTTTAATAGGTCAACATCTGTAGTTCCAGGATCAGAATAGGGCTACGGTATCCCCTGCCTGTCGTAAAAGGCTACTAAAAGGGGCTTTCGGGGCTGCGGTCGGCAAGAGAGGGAGCTCGAGTCGTTCAGCCAAGCAACCTCGGGAAGGACGGCGGCATGTGTGGTCGCATGCCGTCGTACATCTGAAGGCACGGTGAGCGCCAATGCTCACAGAGAAGAGCTCGTAAGGGGCATCGCGCTTGGAGGGCTCCGGTTGTGTTCCGTTGGGGATCCCGGAGTCATCCACGCAGCGCTGAGGATGGCCACCGGTTTTAGTGCGGTAAAAATCCCACATAACTCGACGTTGCTCCCACGGTGTAGGGTAAAAATATGTGATTATTATAATTAGGCAGCTGTGTTCTAATTTGGTAAGGGAGAAATACTTGTATGAGGCATTCCAATTTAGTCCTGAAGGGCAGCTACGCGTTTGTGGGTTCACCTCAGGTTGAACTCCTACCTGGGGTTGATTAGTCTACCTTAGCTGCAGTGTGAATTTAATATCGGATGGGAAAAATGTTAATTTGTTACATCTATCTTTAAAAGCGACAAGTTAAAAATAGTTACCGCTCACAAAGATTTAGAATATTTCATTTTTCTTATCACTTGTCCTACACTCCCTATGGACCCAGGTATTCTTCTCTGTCGTCTTCTCATCCATCAAATAAAGCAGTTGTCAGGATCAGTCCTACCGCCCGGAAAAACTGTCCGGATGAAAAAGCACCCTATTGATCATTCACCCTATTTTATAGGCATTCGTCTTTTGCATGATCGTTGTCATATGAAAAAATGTTGAGAATTCACTGACTTGCATATGTATATTTGTAACTGTATATTATGTAGCTGCGATCCTTTTACAGGCTTTCATTTACTTTTTAATATGTTACGGATACTCACGATATGAGGTTTTTAATTTCTTTTTGCGGATATTTCGACCCAGTTACATGGATCGTGGTCATGGCGAAACTGCGGTGGCGGGGAGAAACCGTGGACAAGCATTAGTGGTTGATTAACCTATTTACCCTACGTCTAGTTCGTGTTCAGGGTTCCGTAGCCAAATGGCAAAAATCGAAACCCTTATAGATTCGTATTGTCTGTCTGTCTATGTCACAGCCACTTTATTCGGAAACTATTAATACTTCAGAGTTAAAACTTGGTTGGTAAGTGAATTCTGTAAACCGCTGTATGTAGCTAAAAATGTACATAAATAAAAAATGTATTAATTTAAGAGGGGAGAGGGGTCTCCTTATATATTGAACTGAAACACAAAAAAAAATCTACTTACCTACACGTGTGGGGTGTCTATAGAAAGTTCATCAAAAATGCAATTGAGGTTTCTAAAACCGTATTTTCTCAAAGTCGATTGTTTGAGAGATAAGCCTTTCTAAGCTTTCAATGCGGTAAAATATGCCCCTCCCCCTCTAACTTTTAAACAAAGACAGTGAAAAATCTGGATAAAACATATCTTGTAGATGTCAAGGAAAACTTTCAACAAAAATTGGTTCGAACAAGATACGGTTGACAGTTTTTGCGATATAGCACTTTTTCAAAAACCAAACAACATAACTTTGTAATTCATACAAACACTATGATACACTACTATTGACGACCCGCGTGGCGGAGCGGTCACCATACCGGTCTGACACGCAGTGGGTCCCGGGTTCGATCCCCGGCCAGACAGACATCTGAATGATGAGTTAAGATTTCTGTTCTGCGTCTGGGTGTTTGTGTATCCGTCTTTGTGTGTCCATGGCACCCACGACACAGGAAAAAATCCTACTGTGGGGCTATGAGTGTGAAAGCGTTTATGTTTATGATAAACAAACTTATGTTGGTAGTTGGAAAACTGTTCAACTTTATTTATTATTCTTACGACAGTGCTAAATTTTCTTTACTACGGAGCCCTTCGCCTGCGAGTCTGACTCTCACTTGGCCGATTTTTTTATCTATATAAATAACCTTAAACGTAGTATGTAACCACACATTAAATTTTACAACAAACTATGCCGGGGACACTCAAAACATATCTATCAACTCTATTTATCTGCAATTTTAATAGTGTTAAAGGTCTTAACGAAGTAATAAAACTTATAACAATAGGGCTAATGTACACTATTGTAGTGAAGTAGTTTAGCAAGTTTAAATTGAATGGCAAGAAGAGACTCTTGTTGTGCATTCTAACACATCTCTCTACAAACCATTATTGTCCCAGTGAAGGGCACGAGTCTTCTCTCACAATGAGAGAGTGTTAAGCCATAGCCCACCGCGCTGGCGAAGTGCGAATTGTTAAACTTCTCACACCTTTGATAACTCCTTTTTAGAGAACTCTCAGGTATGAAGGTTTCCTCACGATGTTTTCCTTCATCATAAAGCAGTGATAATTAATTTATATTTAATATATATTATAATTATACTACTGATTACAATTTTCTACACGAACACACACACGTATGAAGACACCTAGATTCAGAACAAGTAAATATATATTATCTATATACTTATTTGTTAAGCTTTTACTTAAGCCATTAGTCATAACGAAAATCAGACTTTGGACGATGGGTATCGAGATTCATTATAGTGAACATCGTTCGAGGATTATCGATTACTAGAAGCTATATGACTTAGCTTGATGTTACATAGTGCTGTATAATACTTTGCATATTATAAGTTTAAAGTACTCGTATTAAGCCACCAGAGTTGGCTCGTTGTTGCGATTACTATAAACATACAAAATCGACGGCTTTTCATCATGTTGGTAGCTAATTAAAATTTCGCTGTAAATATTTAAGTTTGACTGAATTCTGTCGTGAATGCCCTTAATTTATAGTTTGGATATAGCTTAAGTATATAATCTTAGTCATAGAGGACAATTGTCGAAATTCAATGCTTTTATAGGGTGAGTCAAGGATTAATGACGATACTATTTGTTGGTGAAAGATTTTAAAGCGCTACTCAAAAAAGCTCTTTGTGCCGCAATGACCTTGTTACGCGAACAGGCTATCATGCAGCGCACTCCGATAGCACGGTGCAATCGCAATTCAATCATATTCCGTACAAGGGCCTCTCGGCAACTACGTTCCAAACAACTACGCTTTGACTAATAGATTAGAAAAAGACGTCTTATATAAACTAATTATAGCTTGTTTTATTTATATATTTATATAAAACTCTGACAGGTGTAGGTAAACCACTTAAAAGAGTTCTTAGTGTCCTTATTTCAATATAAGGCTATCATGTAGCGGGTTACACGGCAAGACGGTGATCGCTATTCAATCATATTTCATTGCTCGGTAACTGAATTATTAACAACGACGCGTAGTCTAATATAGACTTTAAAATACTCTCGATGAAGGGCATTTACAGCTCACTTTATTTACGATTTATTTAAACGAGTTTTTCTGCTGTTACTAACTTATTACGCGAACAGTCTATCATACACTATAAAAATGCAGTTATAAATTGTATTGGGGTAAAAAAGGTTAGATCTGAATTTATACGAATTGGGCGCATCCGCTTGTAGGGCGCTTACGCGCCCTGCTCACGTACTTTTAGGGTTTCTTTAATTTTTTAACCCAATCTAATCCATCCTTTATAAATGCTACAGTTCAACCTAATCCTAAGGCATAGGCAGTACTTCAGCATCATCAGGGTTTAAGATAATCAGAGTCACATTTTTCATCACGCGTCTCTACGTAGGAACCTACTAAAGATATGTAAGCAACAAATGCGAAACTCCTATGTTTTAAGCAAGTTCTACACCTACAATATCAGGGTTGAAGAGTTGAAGCTCAATTATTTAATCGTATGTCTCTGTTCAAAAAAATATAACATATAAGTTAGGGCCAAGTAACTTTCACGTATAGTTTAGGTACCACTTTTGCATGAAAGCTGAGGAATTGAAGATCAAATTTTTCATCAATCATTCCTTCTCAGGGGTTATTGCTTTTGTATGTCCGTAAGCACCAAATGGTTACTTCATGATGATGGTTAACATTATTTGTCTTTGAATAATAATCTTATTATATATCCGTAAGCACCAAATGGCTAACTCTTTTGGCTTAAAATTTCAGTACCCTGCATCATCAGGGTTAAAGAGTTCAAGGTCAAATTTTTCATTGTAATCTCTGCTTAACAGTCTTAATATATATCCGTACGCACAAATTGGCTAACTCCTATGGATTAGGCTTGCAGTGGCCCTGCATCATCAGGGTTGAGTAGTTGAACGTCAAATTTGTCATTGTATATCTCTGCTTAGTAATAATTATATTGATTACTATTTAAATTTAAATATACCTCACAAGAAGGTACAACTCTTTAATGGTTAGCATTAAAGTGTTCTACCTTCCTCCATCAGCTTAGCGTCATGAGATGATGACGACTATATGCAAACGTCTCAATAATTTAAGAAAATATATGAAAAACATTGTTAATACCTACAACATTTGAGGGTTGCCCTTAATTTCCCTGGGATCCCGTCATCAGATCCTAATTTGGTTGGTTGTTATATTTTTGATAAGAGCTAAGTGGTTTAGTTAGTCAATTTTTCTCCGTTCGTTCTTTGTGCTGCTATGATTTTATTACGTCAACTGGGGTGCACGCAGCGTATGCGGGAGCACAGTACAATCGTGGTTTAAAGACTTTTTATGCGAGTGGGTCTCAGTAATTTTATTCCAAAAATCAACGCGTGGTAACAAAATAATAACAACAGACTAAAAAGACCACCATGCAAAAAGTATACGTAACTTTTATTTACGTTAAATCCTAAGTGCTTGATGTAGCTACTTAAAAAAGCTTTTTGTTCGCCAATTATCCGAATAGGCTATCATGCAGAGCGCTATAGCGGATCAAAGTGCAATTGCAATTCAATCACGGTCCATGTCAGTGTACCTCGGTAACTGCGCTCTAAACAGCGATATGTTAGAAAACAGTTTTGAAGGTACAATTTTTGAAAATAATTCCGAGTTTGTTTATTTACGATAAATTTTAAGTCACTAGTGTAGTTACAACAAAAAAGCCCTTTGTACTGCTAAGAACTTATAATCCAAATAAACTATCATAGTTATCTTGGTAAATGTGTTCCAAACAATAGCACCCTTCATAAAAAGATTTAAATGGAGCCTACAAAAGCTTTTTTGGTTTTCGTTTACGTGCCTTGTGTAGTTGATTATACGGGTAAGAGCAGTCTGTACCGCTATGACCTTATTACGAAAAGGCTATCATGTAGCACACTACACGGCAACAGCACTACAGTGCTGTTGCAATTCAATCACGTTCATGCCAGCGTCTCTTGTAAATGTGTTTCAAATTACGGCGTATATCCTACAATACACTTAAATAGTCTTTTATGAAGCAATCATGAGTTGTTTTATTTATTGAATGGTGTAGTTCCTCAATAAAGCTCTTTGTTCGGCTATTACCCGAACAGGCTATCATGCAGCGCGATATACGGTAGCATAGTGTAAATGCAATTCGATCACGCTCCATGTCAGGGCTTCTCGGTAACTAAGCTCCTAATAACGATATGTAAGAAAACAGTTTAAAAGTACAATTTATGGAAATAATTCCAAGTTTGTTTAATTTACAGTATAATTTAAATGACTAGTGTAGGTACTTAAAAGATCCCATTGTGCCACTATGAATGTATTACTCAAGCAAGCTGCCGTACAAACGAAGGTATCCACGTAAATACGTTCCAAATAGACTTAAACGACCCCTTTAAGGCAATCATAGCTTGTTACATCTATGATAATTCGTGATTGGTGAAGTTACTTATACGTGCTCTCTATACCGCTATGACGTTATTACGAACTATCTTGCAGCACACTAATTGGCAACGCAGTAGGTACAGTCGCAATTCAATCACGTTCCAAGCAATCGCACATTTATTTAGACTTAACTGGACACTTTAAAATCTATTTTTTCTCGGTTTATAAATCATGATCGGTGCAGTTACTTATTGGAGTTCTTTGCACCAATATGACGTTTTAAAAACAGGCTATAAGGCTGGACATTACACTGCAACGCAGTGCTGTCGTAATTCAATCACGTTCATGCTAGGGACTAATGTTAAATGCGTTTCAAATAACATTGCATATCTTGCAAATTAAAAAGTCTTCGATGAAGCAATCATGGGTTGTTTTATTCACGATTCATCCTTAGTAACTGGTGTAGTTACTCATAAAAGCTTTTTGTACCACTATGATGTTATTACGAACAGGCTATTATGTAGCGCTACACGGGAATACAGCGCAGTCGCAATTCAATCACGTTTCATGCCAGGGCTTATCAACTGCGTTACGAAGAATAATATGGACAGGTCCTAAAACGGGTTTAAAAGTATTATAACTAAAAGTAATGTAGCATGTTTTTGTAACAATCAATCTGAAATATAAGTCTGTTTATTTTCCCCTCTTTGCATGGAAAGTGGGTATACGGCGATGACAAACTTTATACAAAACCGTTACCTATACATTATTGATTTATTTTCACAATTTTAAGTATTTTTTATTGCCAGTGATTAGTTTATCATAAATATCATATAATATCACAGGACTGAACAAAATACCATCGCTATTTAATTATACTTATTCAATTCAATTTCCAACATTGTCAACATTAATACGGAGAACACCGTACGGAAGTCCGAAGGTAACTGTTTCTTTGTTGTATATTGTAGGTACATTTGTTTACAGAGAATTTGTGAGAATCAATAGTTGATAACTTTGACGTTAGTGCAATATAGTGTATGTATAGTGTTTTTTTACTTTTTAAAACGTATATGTTTTCTTAAATGTTTTGACGTAATTACATATTTTAAAATTTTGATTTTTTCGGCATGTTACTGTAAAATGTACTTACAAGTCATAAAAACAATAATTATGTTAATACAAATGATAAATGTGCGTAAACTTTTAGTTTACATATAAGTGATATTGTTTACGAAATACGCTCGCACATATCACTTATATGTTTTTACATATAAGTGAAATGTACGAGCATATTATGTATTTTCTAAGTTGAAAACGCCATTGCTGGCGCACTTAGCTATTTACTCACAAGAAATTATCTCATTTTAAAGGGATATGAATGTCATAACACTACTAAGCACCAACATTCTGTCGTGTCGTATATGAGCACATGTGTCGTACATTTTATCTTTCAGATACTTTTGTTTTCGTAAATACTAACCGAAGTCGAAAGACTTGTCTTCAACTACATACATTTTTGTCATGCAACATTGTCTTAAAGCTTTTTTTGCGTAGCTTGTAGGATATAATTTGCTACAATACTCATATGCGATTATACTTTACTGCGTCGTATTTAATGTAATCTACGTTACGTAGTCTTCTCGTAACTGTGACTTACTGTTCATCAAATCTCATTAGCTTTGCATCTGTGAGGTTTCACTAGATTCGGGCGGATTGATTCCGATAGATGAGAAACAGACAAACTGAGGGACATTTCACAGGGCTTAATTCTCTATATGCACTGTTCTCGAAACTATGGTACCCATAATAATCATCGAATACAGAGTATTAGACTTTGCATGCTTGTAAAACCTCATGAAACTTTTAGATTGCGTCACGTCTTTCGCGTTTACTTCGTTTCCCTTACCCCGTTACTCCATTTATTATCTGGTTTTCTGTTAACTACGAAATGTACAGGCTAAATTTTATACAGAAATGTTAAGGCGAGTTAAAACTTCATACTTAGCTAGTTTTAAAACTTACTTACCAAGCTCAGTAAGTATATAATGTTAGTACGAACATAAGTCTGGAATTTAAGTCATTTTGCAGTTCCGCTAGATATATAATTTACAAAAATTTTGGGAAAACTCATTTTGCGGTAGGTACGTATGAAGTAACTGATAATTTAGTACGGTATAGTGATACATAGATTATGTTACGTTAATTTATATAAAAATAGGTAGACATTGTGATTACGGCGTAATTTTTTTATTTAAATAATGTCTTGAAAAAGTATGTCTATTTAAAGTTAGCTGTCCCGGCAGACATTTGAAGAGCTACATTCATAATGAAATTTAGTACCTTGATTGAGGTTCGGAAAATATGAATAGGAATTTATTATTAAAGGTCAGCCGGAACGTGTCGAGAATAATTTGCGGATTAATTTTTGGGGACTAATGTAATAATATTGTAAATCGTTTATGTCTTTACATATATAATTTGTTAATTTATAACTATACTAATATATAAGGATGATATGGTGTGTGTTACTCTATGACGCAAAAAACCACTGGTCCGATTTACATGAAATTTTGCATGGATTTAACTAATTTAACTGGTCTATAGGCTAGTTTTCATTTCGATATTTTGCACTCTTTGGATTCAGACATATTTCCATTAAAAAAAAGTGAACGCTTTATTATAGAAAACTATAAATGACATATACGAGGTTAATTTTCAATCCGGAAGGCCTTTATCACTTTTCATTTACCTTCCACAGTTAGCCAGAAAAACCTAATTTTTTTGTCACGTTGCTAATTACGTGCAATGCATTCAAAATATTGTTTCACTGTTATCTTAATCAGTTACCTCCTCCAGAAATAATACGAGCGCACCAACAGGTATAAATGTTATAAATTCATTGTGAATAGAAGATAAGAGCGGATTTTCGGCTCGATAAATGCGCCATCTATGATTCAAATGTTTGTCCAATTATAGTCAGCTAATTTCGATTGGCAATTGTTACAGGTGAAGTTATGTTGATCTGGCAGCACGATAAACCTCATTGATTTAATATTAATTAATCTGAAATCAGATTTGAATTATGAATGGCCAGCATAATCTGGATTGGAAATGGAATGTATATATAATTTATAGTCATTGCGGCAAATGAGGGTCAGTAATATCCGTTTATAGGATATAGATGGTAAAATCCTTTGTAGATCGACTTCGAAGGCATCACCGTCACACCTATTTTTGCCTAATAAAAGCAGTGTTAAGCTTTACTGTATTCTGTTGGTAAGGGAGGTATTTTATACGAAGCGTTAAAGGAATCCACTGGATAGCAACGCATCTGTGGCTGACCTTAGGTAAGATTTAAATCCTATGGGGTTTGATACAGAATTTCATAGGGTGCACGCTCATTTGCTACAGAAGATTTGTATATTATAAAAAGATAATTTAGTAAGATAATAAGAAGTCAGAAGTAATAAATGTATGTCGGATCGTCAGAATTGTTAGGTCCCTCTTCGGTCATCACGTGGGCGTTTTCGTGAGTAATCAAGTAAAGAGATACTGGAAATATTCTATAAACACTTTTATGACATTAACAATTTAGAACGATATAAACCACAGCGAGCAAACGAAACGAATATATTTAGAAAACGAATATAATTAGTTTTACGCTAAATATAATTATTAAAATTATTAGATAAAAGACGAGTTATATGTATGTATTGTATTTAGCAAAATTTTGACATCATAGGAAACGGTTGACAGAGCATTATTAAATAACATTTTGAATGTTAAAGTCAAGTTAAATGTACGAGTAGAGTTGGATAATACAAGTTTAATGGCACACTGAAGACTCAACTTAACCGCACAACCTACGAATTCATAGTTTCCGGTTTATAGTACATATGTACTATGTAGATAAGTGGCTATTAAGAAACTGAGTGTGACTTTATTTAGACCAAGTTAATACGATTAAGACGCGTCGTGATCAACCCATTTGTTTTAAATGAATCTCGATATGAGATGGGTTAAGGTCATGGTTCACTACGGTGTACAAGTGCGGATTAAGGGACTAACGTCACATTTGGGAACTTTTTAAAATTTTCCTAGCCAACCGTGTAGATATTATACTTCACATCTTCACCAGTGTACATTACTTCAATTTTTAATACCGCCATATTTTAATATACTAGGTTTTTCCTGTGTCTCCGTTCGCTTCGGTCACGTCTATCGCGGTAATAGGTATTATATGTGTTAATCTAGGTTATATTCTTTTTATGTGCTAAAGTTTGTCAAAATCTGACCAGTAGTTTTTGCGTGAAAGAATAAAAAACAGACATCCATCCATACAAACTTTTGCATTTATAATATTAGTAAGATGAGATAACTTCAAAAATACTTAAGATTCGAAATTCGGACCCTTTCACTAAGACGCAAAATTGCAAATATGTCTGTACTTTGCGATAATTGCATATTATGGCTAATATTATTGTTATAACATATTTATTTTTTAAATTTGGTTGTTTTTAATATAATTTAATAACGCTAGTAAGTACTAAATCTGACAAAGAGTTTGAAAGTTCAAACTCTTTGAAAACAGGTTTGACAGATTTAACTATATTTTTTATCCATTACAAGAAAATACCTTTCTGATTTTAATTGGGTATTCAAGTATCTTTGTTCTTCCGGTATTCTGGATATGTTAAAATAGTTTCAAGTAAAGCTTTTAAGCTCTTCAGTCGCAATTTATTTGCGAATCGCTAAAGTTTTACCACTGAATTTGAGGTAAGTTGGATAAAGTTTAAGCTATGGAACAAAATGCAAGTGTATGCAGATGACGATTTAATACAATCAGTTAAGATTTATATTCGCCATATTGTACGAATTTCAATGACGCAGTCTCTTATAGGTAGTTTAAATGACCAGTTTGAGAATAACAATAAATAAAAGGAAATCGGTAAACGTGGTAAAATATAACAAAAATTTCATTTATTTACATTTTCTAAGACTACTTCAAGTAACAGTGCCTAACATAAAGACACACATTAAAACAAGGTAAGACAAATAACAGTTTTAATAGTTAATCTACCTTTTGTTGACGGGAGGAGGGGAAAACTTCAGAAGGTACCACAGTGCCTTGGGAGAGAAGTATCCCTCACAAGGCACTGTGGTACCTTCTGAAGTGGTAAAAATCCCACACAACCCAGTTAAATCCCACACACTTCCAAAATTCCACAAAAATCCCACACACTTAAAAACCTTCTTGGTGGCCTTCCTTGGCGTTCGTATAGTAGACCCCCTGTAGGGTTCTGCCTGGAAGAGTAATTAGGGTCATGCAGACCTTCGGGTGCAGTGACATTTACCGTCGTACGTCTTGTACTGATTGTCGAACTATACGAGCTCCCACTCTTGCCATCCCACACTTCAGAGTCCCCTAGGTAAGGTAAGCTAAGGTAGAAATACCTTAATTCTATTGTAGTTCCGAGACTAGACGTACAAACAGCTCAGGTACCCACTGTTACCAATAGTTATAAAGATAAATTCTACTACTGTAAAATTAACTAATAATAAGATACTCAGAAGCGAGCTTTCAAGACCTCATATAACATGTAGAAATGCTTATGCGATAGTTTTAACTAGTAGGTACATTGTAAACGACCTTGCGATGTGTACCTAGTTGTACACATACTCTCAAGGATTCATCTATTTAGGAGCGATATGAGCGCTTAAACACCTCCCTAAGTAGAGCCTAAGTTGACATGCGTGCCTCCGCACATGTGCCCGAATTTGCCTCACTTAGTTTTACATACTGCATGTAGTAACTCAAATCCTTACTGTTTAAAGTAAAATGTACTTAAACTACGGCATTTTGTGTCAACGGCAGTTAGGAGTCTCACGTAGCGTTTTACGTTATAGGAGTATTAGGTCGATTAGTGAGTGGTACGATTACACTCATTGTTTATGTAAGGGGCCGTTCAAGTATTACGTAAGCACTATATGGGGGAAGGGGGGTCTTTGCTTTGCTTATTTTTGATGACATGGGGAAGGGGGGAGTCTAGATGGTGATGAAGTCATCAGTCTTTTTTTACACATATTGCAACCTACATTTTATCTCTGCGTCCCGTGAGGTCGAGTATCCACAGAGTACATTAAAAGAAAAATTAATATAACAATGTTTACGTGACATTTAAGAGCATTGCTTACTTTTGCTGATAAGGAGGATGGAGGGGTAAATAATTGTAATAAATCTGCTTACGTAGTACTTGAACGGACCCTTAACGTTATAGGCCAACTTCCTAAAGTAAATACAAGATCCGATATTTATTGGGTAAGACCTAATATTCATAGTGGGTATTGTTAGAATCAAAATACAACTATACTAAAATCATAGACTTTATACTTATCAATAAGTCGACCTGTAAGTATTTATTTCATAGTGAAAATATTTATAAAACACGCTTTCTACACTTATTGCCCCACAATAGGTTTTTTCTGTGTCGCGGTTGCTATGGACATACACAAAGACGAATATATAAACACCCAGACCCAAAACAGACATTTAAATTCATCATTCAGATGTATCTGGGCGGGAATCAAACCTGGAACCTACTGCGTGTCAGACCGGTATGGTGACTGCCCCCGCCACGCGGGTCGTCAAATTTCTAGATCAATTTACTTACATGTAATGTTATTATCTCTTGTATCAATGATAACTGAATACACAGTCTTAATGTAAAGTATATGATCGCAATATTCACGGCCATAAATAATAATAATAGCTAATTAGATGTCATAGTGATATGTCCCATTCTTCTCTTGCAAAGCAATCTTCATTAATATAAATGAAATATGAATATTATATGGCTAGTATTCGATTTCTTTATTTTATAAATATAAACGTATCACGCGACGAAATTTACTTTAACAAAAAATGCCAATGACAATGGCTTCCTTATTCAATAAATGTAATGTGTTTATACATTATTCAATTGTTCAGCTCTTGAGCACCTAAGGTTTCTGAAACATACAACTTCATCTTATAGTATAACAAAGATATATAAACAAGAAATACATTTACCATGTAACAGTATTATGCACAATGTTTCATGATTTATACCTTCAAGAATGAATTTAAAAGTATGTCAAAGTACTTTATTCACCAATTTAAGATCTAAATATAAACTAAATATAAAAACGATATCTACAATATTTTTTAATTAGAATTTTTAAACGGAGTTATATTTATTGCTTATTACCCCAGGCTGTGAAACCGTAAATTAAATGTAAAAAGAAAAAACACAAATAACACTTCAATCGGACCTAAAAGGATTCCAGTGTAAACAATGTCGAATTATCATGCTGAGTTTATCTGAAGGAAAATCTTCTCGAATAAGGGCACGAGTCGGTAAGATTACAGGGGTGAGTCACTCACTGGGCTAGAAAATGGTAGTTGATTTTTGAATTTTACACTTCACTACCCAAAACATGAGAGCGCTCAATTGTGTAGGCAGGAGTCGCAAGAAATATAAAAGTGTTTAACATCATAGGTAAAATACATTTCATTATATATTACATACACTTTACAATTGTAGACAATATCTACTCAGTTATTATTGTTTTAATTCAATGAATAATTTATGATATATTTTAAATAAAATAAAATTATTCAGACAAGTACAAAACTTACAGTATCATACAATAATAATTAAATTTATATTTTCAATGATAATGTACTGTATTGATACCATTTGAATTGTTAAATATAAATATGTAGATAAGATGTTAACAAATCATTAAAAGTTATGTGTATAAAAACAAAAGAGAGAATTCGTTCTTATTTGAGTTTACTACAGTCAGAAGAGAGTTCTTAAAAAGAAAAAAATATAAACGATGTGCGGTAAACTAAAAAAAAAGGAAAATCTAGCGAGCATTGACAGTATATATTTTAGTAACGTAAATTTAGAAAAAAAATATGGCCGCGAATTAATAAAGTTAGGTTTAAAGGCGCAAGCCAAAGCCGTAAAAACATTTAAAAAAAAACGTAAACTTATGGCGCTTGTCAGAACTGTCATTCTTTCGAATTAGAATTTAAAATTCTATTTAAGAAAGGGCAGTCTGTTGAATCAGCTATAATAAACATTTTTCTTTGTATAAGAAAAGATTTGATATAAGATAGGGAGAGTAATATAATATAATAAATCTTATCTAATGTAAATCGAAAGTAAATATTTTAAAATTCAACCGAAATTTATTATTTTAATCTTGTTGTTGTTGATTTCATTGTACCAATTTAAACCACAATAACATTTCCCGCAAACTTGACCGCTGCCAAATAAGCTAAAGATTGAGCAGGAAAGCCTAAATTGAAGTGAAGTTTTCTCATTAATTTGATTACGTCGATCCCAGGCCGACCCGTGTCACAAGTTGCTTCATTAGTTACGCAACTTGCTAAAAGTAATCTTGGAGAATTACGTTTTGTACGACGCGAATTACTAAAATTATTGTGACGTTCTCACTTTTTTTGTTTCACATTCAATATAAATTTGCAGATGCGGGAAACTTCTTGCTTTTTTATTAATCCGAGAAAATTTTTGAATTTACTTTATGAAATGTAACGACGAGACACTGTAGGATTACAAGTAGGAATACAGTAGGTACAAATGTAATTATGTAAATAAATTCAATATTTACTATCTTTTCAGATTTCTAGGCACGTATGCAACATTCGTAGTAAAGCAGTGAAGTCCTTATTTGTGTATAATATGAAAGTAGTTTCCTGAAAGTAAACTGTGTAACTTCTTATTTGTATGTAACGTGAGTAAGAAATATTAATCCCATTGTGGCTGCGATTTTGTGGTTTAAATTGTTCCTGAAGTTGGCTTATTATCTTAATTTGATTATTGGGCTAATTAATTCAGAGTTCAGGAAATTCTAATTGAGTTCCGATGTTGATATCGAAGTCCTCACTGAGGACGGCCAGTGAGGGGGTTTTAACGTGTAAAAATCCCAAATAACCTGGTGATTCTTTCATGATACTAAGAAACTTTGGAGAGAACTTTTATTACCAAAATGCAGCCAAGTGCGAGTCGGACTCGCAGGCGAAGGGTTCATAATCATTAAATAAAGTTGAACAGTTTTCCAACTACCAACATATGTTTATTTTTCGTAGTGGTTTTATGAATTACAAAGGTATGTTATTCGGTTTTTGAAAAAGTGCTATATCTCAAAAACTGTGAATAGTATCTTGTTAGAAAGATTTTTCACTCTCTTAATTTAAAAGTTAAGGGGGGGGGGGCACATTTTACCGTTTTGAAAGGCCTTCTCTCTCAAACAATCGACTTTTAGAAAAAATGGTTTCAGAAACCTCAATGTCATTTTTGAAGACCTTTCTATGTGTACGTTTTCACACACGTGTAGGTAATATGTTTTTTTTGAGTTTTAGTTCCATGTATCCTCATGCGTGGGGGGCACCCGCTAAATTTAATATATTTTTTATTTTTGTACAAATCCGAAAGCAGTTTACAGAACTCACTACCTACCAAGTTTCAACTCTGTAGTCCTAATAGTTTGCGAATAAATTGGCTGTGACATACGGACAGACAGACTGACATGACGAATCTATAAGGGTTCCAATGTTTACCATTTGGCTACGAAACTCTAAAAAAGGGCTGTAATAGCTACTTAATATCAGAAATATACCACAAAGATACACATTTATAAGTAATGTTAAAATTTTAGGTGTGTTAATCGTCATTTCGAAGCTAACCTACACTTGAAGTATGTACAACAATACCGGTAACCCAATACCCCAGTAGCCGGCAAATATAGTGATTGTGATATGCAAACAAGATGAATCATAAAATTAGAATTTAAAATCAAAGCAGCTTGGTTTCGACGGTTTTTGTCCCAGGAACGGGACGGGACAGCGCATAAGTAACGCCGAATATTTATGTATGTCGGTGCCACCAACAGGCCCGCGTTCATATTTACCGCTATCTTGTTTACCCTTCTTACAATTTGCATATTGCATATACATTTTAGACACTCCTGTGAGGCTAAGTGCTTGGCAATCACAAGGTTGTCTGCTAAGCAATTAATGAATTTATGTAAGGAAAAGCAGATTATTTTCAAAATGTTGGTAAGGTAATTTGTAAACATGAGATAATCAAGTACCTACCAATGAAATTTTAAAAACTAACAAGTAATCCAAAAAAAAAAACCCGACTGCTTCAAACAATTTTTTTGTTCATAAAGAAATTTAACGCGAAATAGGAGTTTTCGTCAAAATAAAATGAAAGTATTACAACATAGGTATATATTTCTAGAATGGTCTATTTATTAGCTTTCATATGATACCTATATTGTCGTGATAATAAAAAAGTCGTCAGTCCTCCGCCCTTTCCTTCTATTTGCAGGCGCCATTTTTTAAATTATATAGTCCATATCACTTTCTAAACTAAGACGATTCTAATGATATGTCATACGTTGCAATCCGTCAAGCCGTTTGGCTGTAACGCGAGCCAAAACATCACCCTCCTTCTGACGCAGTCGGGTAAAAAGGCGTGAAATGCCTATAAAGAAAATTTAATAAATAAATGATAATTCTAAATGTTGGTGTATCGTAAATAACAAAATGCTTTGTAAGGAAAACATAAAGGCTAAAGAGATGATGTTCAGATTTTTGAATTTTACCCTTGTCATGTCATAGGAGGAACTAGTATCGACATCTCTATAATCAAAGGCCGTTCCGTATTTCTAGTTTTAGCTGTCATTTTGCAGAGACGCCGGGTGAATTTAAATTTTTCCCGTGCGCTCCATCGGAGATAATCAAACAGCTGGTGGTGAATTCGTGTTTTGAATATTAATGCTCTCACACTGGCTTAGATTTTAATCTAATTATTATTATTGCTGTATATCTGTGGCATCCAATAAGTGCTTAGCTAGTACGTGACTTTATTCCTACCTTCTTATATTAAATTCTATATTAATTTGAAAGAATTATACAGAGAAGATTACTTATAATATAATTCGGATGGTATAATGGTCATCATACTACAATGCTCTACAGCGTAGGCATATATTAAAGAAATATTATGCATTATGCGTTGTGGTAACTCTATTATTCTAAATTTAATATTTGTTTGCCTGTTAGAATAATTTTAAATTATTGCTGGGGTTGGTGTGACGAAAAAGGGTGACTTTCATGGCAAATATCTATTGAATATACAATTTGAGATTTTTTTTTCAGATTTCTTGCATTTGTAACGGAGTTATAAAGATTTTAACTAAGGCCATGGGTAATATCATTATCGTGTTGTAAAACTATAAAATTGTATAATAAATGTATAATTGTAACAATACAAACTAAACATTCAATAAGGAGATAAAGCGTATAACTTGCATACAATAAATATTTTTCTACTGCATATAATTTACAAGCAAAGCACGGAGCATGTTGGAATGCCATACGTCATTGTCCGGGACACGTCAGGAAGTAGTCGGTCCGGGAACGGCATCTTGATTGAGTTGCGTTCTTACATTGATTTAGTATCATAATTATCTTCTGTTTATATTAGTTTAAAGTTTACAGAGTCACACATATAAAATTTCTACACAAAATAAAATAAGTTTCAATACCAAATGTACTTTAAGCACATAAATCTGTAGCAAAAATTGAATTGATATATAATATGTTTGATTTATGTGGAAATTATTATAATTTCGTGAGGGACTGAACTGCGTAGCAGTGGCGTAGCGTTGTTGTAGAGACGTATAGCCGTGGCGTGTGATAATCTATCGGCAAGGGGTACGGTAGACTTGATTGAAACCTTACCTAAATAATAAAATATAAAAAGAAATATTGATTTCGAGTCGACAACATATGTCCGCAAAATTCGGATTGTCGAGTATTTTGTTAAATTATAATGGTGCAAATAGTCGCCATATTGCGGATGCCATCTTGAATTCCTTAAAGCCGATTTCTAATAATAGAATAAGCTGCCATCTAGCGGCGTTATTTACCTTACACAGTTTTGATATTTTATACTAGATGGCGTTACAAAGTTTTACTGCGCGCTGTTGAGTACGTGTGTAGGTTCGTATAATTATGCTCGGAATTTTAATTTGGGAGCCGCTAGCATTGGGACCAATATATTAAACTGTAAACTAGCTATTACAAGTGGTGGCGTCTAGCGAAGAGGCTAGTTTTCCGAGTATCTCCTTGTAAGTCTAAGGTGTACCTTTAAGTTGATTATTACTACCAAAATATCTACCTACATTTTGTAAGAGATTATGTATGAGTTGCATTTTAACCGAGCGAAGCCGGGTTTTTATCTAGTAAATTATAATAAATGACAAAATTCTACGGTCTGTAGCGTACCAAATTGCCAATGAACGTATTAATAGCTATTGGTGTTTGTATATTTTTTTTAGTATTATATTTTGTTTTTGGGGTTCCCTACCCAAGAGGGTAAAAACAGAGTCCTATTACTAAATCCTGCGCAGACTGACCGTCTGCCACAGGCCTCACTTTTAAAATGTAAAAACAGATATTTGAAATACTATGCTATCTGGTATAATAATAAATACTAAAAAATATAAAATTTAATAATTTGGTACTTGGTCAAATTTATTTCAGACCTTTTTATCCAGTTGAATGTATGTAGATAGATACGGGATTTCCGTATATTAACATTCAGAAATCCGTCTTTAAAATCACTTCAAAATATTCAGGTTGCTTATTATACTGACTCATATATATGAAATATAAAATATACTTACATGTAAGGTGTTTTTGTCGTAATTGTACCAATTCAAGGTGTTGTGTGTTACCTCAAATAAAACTAATGGCTTCATAGAAAATTTCAATAGAAATGGAATTGGCATAACAATATTATCACTAGGATCATAGTACTATGTAACTTTAACTTTCAACTATAAATATCGAAGAAAAATCTTGTCTATCTTCTATACGTTAGCCTGTACTTGATAAAATTCGACTTCTTATATGTTAAGTTGAAACACTAAATGATTATGAATTATATTTGAATTTAATTAAGTTAATATTAATTATGAATACAAGTATTTTTAACAGACCTCAATTTTACTTAATTTTTAAATAATCAAAATTCATCAATGTAAAAATATTGAATCATGTTGAGTTTAACATTTACAAACCATA
>MOOZ01000141.1:437249-450242 GCA_002930495.1 Cecropterus lyciades | reverse complement strand
TTTATAAATATAATATTTATTCTTATCCAAATAAATACATAAATTAGTTTTCTTTGTATTAACTAATACGCGGGTGAAACCGTGGGGCGCAGCTAGTCACCTATACGTGGTAATAAAGAACATTCGAAAAGGACTCCTTTGTGAACGTTAGAACCGCAAAAAGGCCCGAAAGGTCAATATAGCTTTGACACGATGCAAAAAATTGTTATTAATTGCATATATTTGTTTATAATAATAAAAGTATTGCTTATTTCATAAATAAAAAGACTTTAAACATTTAAGGTTGACCAGTCATTCTGACGTTCAAACATAAAACTACAAAATTAAGTTGATAGGATATTTGTCAGCATTGTAAAGTAAAAGTAACAAGGCAACCATTTGACATCCAACATGACATTGGTTCCGTACCCAAAGGGTAAAAACGGAACCCTATTACTAAGACTTCGCTATCAGTCCGTCTGTCCGTTTGTCTGTTATCAGGTTGTATTTCATCAACCGTGATAGCTAGACAGTTTAAATTTTCACAGATGATGTATTTCTGTTGCCGCTATGACAACAAATATTAAATTTAAAAAATAATAAAATAAATATTTAGGGGGACCTCCCATACAACAAAATTGGGTATTATTGCTTAATTTTTATGAAAATGAGTATGAAGGGAGTTTCGGGAAGATAAATCGATCTAGTTAGGTTTCGCCATTATTATGGTGATTCAGGTGAAAAATCGGGCGATTTACAATAAGGACAGAATCCACATGTCATTAATCCAGTTCTTTAATTATTATGTCCCACGAGTATAGGATGAGATCCCACGCGTCATGAGATGATGATGACTATATGCAAATGTCTCAATAGCTTTAGAAAATATATATAAAACATTATTAATGACTATACACACATTTGAGGGTTGCGCTCGATTTCCCTGATATTCCATCATCATATCCTGATTTGCCTTCGGAGTATACTCTTTTAAATGAAAAAATAATTTTGAGAATCGGTTTACAAATAGGGGAAAAATCGGTTAACATACATAAAAAAAATACATACAGTCGAACATAGAACCACATTTTTTCCAAGTTGGTTAAAAATTGCATCACCTATTTTTTTTTCATAGTAAAGCATCACGACGCGGCGTTGTGTCGGGACACGACGTGGCAATGTATCACGGCACGACGTCGTATCGTGTGCATGTGTTTAAGCCTTAAAACCTTAACGTTGTCGATGTTGTTTGAATCCACAAACATATCCGTAAATCACATGTTTATTTGTACGTGAAAGGCGGTACCAGGCAAAACCGCGACCGGATGGCCGTATTGAAACTGGGGACAATTCTGGGGCACAAAGACCTTAATTTATTTTTGAATCGGATTTATTCTGTGTTGGAAGTTGATGACAGAGGGCTCTTAAGGTTAATGTAGGTCTTGTCGTCGGAAATTGGAGCGGCCGTACGGTGCGATTTGTCATGTGGAATTGAATGCTGGAGGCGTTCTGTAGCTACCTACGGCGGGTGAATGATTCGCTTGCTCCCGACCGACATCAAGTAGCAAGAAACTTTATACACGTGGTATTTTCAGCAGATTTCAAAAGAAAAGAGTTTTCAAATTGACGTTTTAAATCCACGTGTATTTCTTGTAGGTATGACTGGAGGTGTGGAACATTGGAAATAATATACTTTGGTCACGAGTTTTACCTTTTACCGTGTACGCTTTCATATTTTTTTAGAGACTGCTACCACTTATGCTTGGACCTATCCCAATGTATACAAGAAAGTAAATAAAACAAAAAAAAACCACCATGTTATTTCACCTAAATGCACATTCCGAAGTAAACATAAAAAGTTGATGATGGAATGTTCCAAGCATCTTCGTTATATTCTAAGAATCTCTTTGGCCTTATCAAGGAAAGGAATCTGACACTTTGTCTTAAATGAGTTCTTTGTAACTGTGACTTTCTGAACAATTTTCATTTCCTCAGTATAAATCCTTTCCTGAACTAAGTCCTCTGCATGCCAATATCATTCCTAATCTCGTAAGCTCCGCCATCCAACATTTAAGGTATTTTATTAGAACCGTTTACTTGCGCTGAGCAAATTTAAAGCTACAAGCTTACCGTTTATACGAACAAGATATTTCTACGAGCTTCACGAAATGCGAAAAGAATTTCGTGCGCGAGCACGACAAAAACATTCCATTCGTCAACGTACGCCTTTCGAAAAACACTCACGGCGGGCGAGTTCACTAGCGAAATAACAACGTCCATTTGTAACAAAAAGTCCATTCATCAAATGAGATAACAATGTCACAGCGTTATCAAAACATGAGCCGTGAAACGATCACAATGTTTTGCCGCGCGCATTTGCCGACAAAAAGTTAACACAATGAAAAAGTTCGCCTTTCCGAAATATATCGTTCCATTTGTTACTCGTACGAACTTCTAATGTGTCTATAGTTTCGTGCTCATATTGTTTCCGTACTGCCCGTACGAGCATTATCGTAGCTTACCTTGTTATTTATTGTTTCAGGAGACAGTTACAGGTAATAATAGTCATGTTACGTAGATAAATTATCAGAATTGTATGCGAAAAGTTAAATGGTTGTAGTGCCTTAGTATTGTCTATAATAATGAATTACTTATTAGCTGAAATTTATATACATTCCTAATTAAAAGCCCACAGGAAGTATAAAAGTAAAAATAAAAGAAGAGAAATATCTGTAGAAAGATATACTAACTATAACTACTACGACTAATAATAAATCATTAAGATTTAATTGAAGTAAATTAAATAACAACTAAAATTACTGAAAAAAGCAACAAAACTGTTTGCAGTAAATATATAATTAATGAATCATTTTACATGTAAAAACTCACCTAAAAAGATTGATTCGATTACTTATTGTTCAACTGCCTTTCTGTCTAGTTTACCTTGAAATATCTGATATTTTTCAGACAAATCGGAGCACCCGCAGCGTAGAAGAAAATCATTTTCCGGTGTAATTTCCTTTGAAGAGTAACTTTGTAAATACATTTCAGTGATTTTGTATTTCATTATATTTTATTTATATATCTTCGGGTCAAGTTATAAGTTACTGTAAACGGTAGCTAAAGTTTTAAATGACTATGAATAAATATTTGAAATCTCAACTGGGTCTAGATAGATTATCCTGAAAATTAAATAAATTTTTATAAAACAATCCAGTACATTTTTTTTTCTATAACAACATACATACATACTTACGCTCGAAAAACATTACCGTCCTTCTAACGCAGTCGGGTAAATCGTCACATTTTCTGATTAATATTGGTAAAAGAAATATATACAAGTATATTATTTCGTACAGGACACATTTTTCTTTTCCTTTCTATCATTTGGATAGCATGACTATTGCTATACGACATTTGACTTTGCGGATTGGTATATGAATATTTTTAGGTGATTTAATTATAAGTAACTAAACCTATTGAAAAAAATTAAGAATACAGCGATAGCTAGGACTTTTTGTAAGCCCATAATTGCGTAATACATATTAATTTATCAAGCGTTATCAACAACACTTTAATAATTTTATTCAAAGCCTAAATAAAGGACATAAATGCATTGACCCAAAAATAATTTCATTTCAACTTTATTTTGTTCGTTTTACAACGAATTAACTCATTACACATATTTTATATCAAAAGAGAATTAACTGCTTGAAAATAAGAAAATTCCAGTTTAAAACTTACTTGGCTGTACAGTGACTCCACGTTTGACACAGCTAAAGTGGCAATTACTTCGGAATACTTTCAGCTCGTGATTTAGGAAGCCTTTTCGTGAGATACTTGTTACTTATTTGGCGCCACGCCGAGTGCACGTTGCAATTAGCCAAAATTATGCTCAAAACAAGTTCCGAAGCAATTAGCAGATGTAGACAGTTAAAGACCGCGCTAACCCTCGCTGAACCCCGATTTATAAGAACATGAATTATTGTAGTGGTTTCGGTTTGTCGCGTTTGCTTCACGTTTTTATTGTCGAACAACAGTGCATCATTTTGCTTTTTTGATCGTCATTTATTTCTCAGTCCAATTGATAATATGTTAACTTACGCATATAAGTTATTAAGCGAGATACTTGTCCGGGCCAATCGGCGTTCATTTCGAACCGATAACCGATTGGCCACGGAACATTTGCTTAATACTGTAAACGTTAGCGTTGAGCGGATTCTATGAAGTTTTGCTATAAATTGCAAGCCGGTACCCACCGAAACGCAAGAGTTGGGTATAACTCTTGCGTTTCGGTGGGTACCGGCTCACTTATACATGAGGCAACCATCTCAGTGCTCGGGAATGCTAACGCATCTATCATCGACTTCAGATAGAACCCCTGTTCTATTCGCTTGCTTAGAGATTTTCATCGGCGACAAAAAACCACTTACCATCAGGTGAACTGTATGCTAGTTGCTACTTCAATCTGATAGAAAAAAGCAAATTTTGTGTCTTTATTACATGGCACATACATTTGATTTTAGCGACATACTTAATTTTGTCTTTAACACTCATCATTGATGAGTGTTAAAAACAAAATTTGATGATTGATGTTTCAAGCGAATGTTTTGTGGCCCACGGGAAACCTTGTAGTCTGAGTCAATTAGTGTGTAGAATTTTCTCTTATAAGCCACGAGAAGGTCAAGGATTTATCTATAAAAATAAATGTCTTGTTAGAGAAATTATTACCACTATGATTTGACTTACACTAATTATAATTGTTTGGCTGAAACTTTATATATTTGATATATTTCGTAAGTAAACGCTTAAACGTAAACGCTTTCTACACTCTACACTCATAGCCCCACAGTAGGATTTTCTCCTGTGTCGTGGGTGCCATGGACACACAAAGACGAATACACAAACACCCAGACCNNNTAAACTCATCATTCAGATGTCTGTCTGGCCGGGGATCGAACCCGGGACCCATTGCGTGTCAGACCGGTATGATGACCGCTCCACCACGCGGGTCGTCATTATTTTATAGTATCGTCGTAAGTATTTTATGGTTTCTATATGTGTTTTTTATTTATTGAGAGTTTAAAACTCTATTTTAATTCTCTCACCTAGTTTCACGTATACAAAATTTGAGAAGTAGAATTTTTTGATTCTTGGCAAGCAGCACGTTCAATTCGTACTGTGAATTGCTTTCCAACAGTTTGATCTGTTGTTGTTTGATCAATATTCTAACACCATAAACATGAATACGAAGTTTGACCGAAATCTATTTAGAGTTGTGGAAGTTTGGCCGCAACAATCTGCAAGATGTAGGTTCGTATAAGTTTAACACGTAAACACTCTCCCAATTTCAATACTTGAGCAACGAAAGCGGTTTTAGCATGAGATCCTGTCATTAATTATTCATAGGTACATTTTGATGAGCTTTATCTCTCACCTCTGGATAAAAATAGCTTAAATTATTCACTACAAAAGGATCTTGCGGAGCCTGTATCTTTTCGTGGAAGTCCCGTTAAAATGATCTCGGTTTTCGAGATTAGTCTGACAAAATGTTGCTTCAAAATACTCTACACTGTGAATTGGTAAGCTCAAAATATTATACCTTTGAGAACATTATAAAAAAAATTAAGTTATGTATTTAAGATTCCTTGTGCTGTTTTTTTCATTGTTAAACCAACTGATAGAAAATATAAAGAGTGCGCCTAGGATTCGTACCTTGGATCCTCAAAGTATTTACTGGACCGTTAATTAGATGGAATTATATTTATTTTTAATTACATAGTTCGATTCAGATTTTTTTACGGTAATAACTTGTAAGTAAGCCTTTACACACAAGAAATTATTACACAATTTATCCTATCCAAACATTTTTTTTTGTTAATAAGCATTACTTAAATATCTTGACTATTTAAACGAATTCAGCCGTCGTATTAAATAAAGAGTGAGCACGAGTAATACACAAACACGTACTCATTGTATCATCAGGGTGTGTTCGTGCGAAATAAATCGCTGAGGCCTGCGGCGTTTATAGCAGATAAAACAAATTAATCACGGTTAGGCAAGTGTGTCTCAAGGAGGCTTAATACACCGGAGTGTCTCACCCCCGGGACACATCCTGTACCGAGCCGCCTATAAAACTTTATGAGCTTGCCGTATGAGCATTATGACTTCTTGTCGATGTGGGTTCTCCGGCGTAGTTTGTAACTGGAATAAAATCGCGCATTCATGCAAAACATTATTTTATTTCGCCGAAAGAGCGAGTTTTATCATGATCAACCTGGGAGAACAAGTCGACTATAGTGTAAAGAGTAGACTTGTTTAATTAGTCTGTCTAATAAAATAATTACAAATAGAAACAAGTGAGTACCCTGGCTTATATATTGTAAGATCTCACTTTGATATCACTGACGTGACGTAGCGAGCATTTTGCAATTTTTGGATATGTATTCACCATTGCTTTTATTCGTATAGACGTACGTAGTTTACCAGGTGGTAGGACCTGTGCACTTTGACTGGGAAGGTATCACCTATTACTAAAGTGAAGCAGTTCTTGCGTTTCGTTGGAAAGGCGTGATTGTCGGCTGACTTATATATGAGGCGATCATCTTAATCCTCGGGAGTAGCTACGCATCTGTGATCGACTTCTGGTAGAACCCCTACTACATATGATAAGTTGCTTACAGATGTCCATGGGTGGCAGTAACCACTTACCATTGAGTGAACTGCATGCCCGTTTGTCATCTCAATTTGATGAAGTAGAAATTGGAATGCGTATGTAGGCACGAGTACATAGCGTTTGCATGCGTTTGCATTTAAAAACCAAACAATATGAGTAATTTAAAGTTAATTCTGCTATGTACCAATATCTAATATTTTTGAATAAACTGAACTAACCGGTTGGAAATACCGTTTACTGGCAATTAAAACTTCCCCATTGATCAAACTTTACCCGTCACGTTTTCAGCGGAATTGAAGTCGAAGGACTTTTAAAAGTAAACTGAACCACAGAACGTAAAGGTATCGTTAAATATTTTTTTAATTACTCTTACTCATAGCAAGAACAGATGTAACTTAATTAATTAAGAGCAATTTAGCAAGAAACTGGCACCACGAGTTTGCTTTTGATACTTTTAATTAGAATACGAAAAGACTTAAATCTTTCCTAAGTTACGAAAGCTGCATAAGTAAATAAATTTAATTACCTACGTTTTAAGGTGGTAGGAACATTCGTAGTTAAACTCTGGGTACTCCAATGCCACGCCTATTTGGTTTAATGCAATGATGTGTTTAAGGGTAATAGGTACTATTAATTTAGCACTCAATGAAAAGTAGCAATGAATAAATTACTTATAAAGATTAATGAGAAATTGGACCGTTTAAGATAAATTTGTTATAAGTAAAATTGTCCTTTAGGAGAGTGTTGATAACATTGTATCTTCTTATGTGTGGTGAACCTATAGTAGGCGATATTTTGATCACAGGAGTAGCAACGCTACATATACTCGAATACTAGATGTAATCAATACCGATTGCAAAATTCCATGGGCAGTAGTGACTAATTACCATTACATGGACTGCAATCTCGGTTACTATGTTACTAATATAATAATACAATACTAGTTTACATATATATATGTGTGTGTGTGTGTGTTTGTGTCGCGACAAAATTATGAAAATAACTCCATCACTTCCCTTTTAAATTTGACTTTCAGACCAACTTAGATAGTCGTGAGAGCTATTACCTGTATAACCCTTAACCAGGTAAGCAATTTACAACGTTTTTGTTACATGTTTAGTAAGTCAGGTGTACTAGTATTTACTTCCTGTACAGTCTTTTCACATGTGAAACAGCTGAACTGTCAATTACTTGTGAAAACTTTCAGCGCGTGATCGAGGAAGCCTTTTCCGACTTGTATCTGGCACGGCGCCGAGTGCGCGCTGCAATTAGCCAAAATTATACTCAAAAACAAGTTGGGAAGCAATTAGCAGATGTAGACCTAAGTTAAAGACCAGGCTAAGCCACTAAAGTCCAAAAGCGGATGAAATTTACTGGTGGTTTATTGGTTAAACCCCTTAATTTTCCTTATAAACGTTGGAAGTTTCGTTTTATTTCAGAAAAAAACTGTCATAGCATAATTTTATTTTAGCTCTGTGGTAGGAATGAAAAAGCGCACAGCAAATTTAAACTTTCACATAATTTTAATTTGTTTTATAATATTTAAGTGTGAATGATTCAGAACTAATACCGTGATTGCCAATAAGACAAAAGAAAAAGATCTATTTTGTTTCTAAATTTTGGAAAGTTGTTGAGAAGTTGTCCACTTTTTTCTGTTTGATAGAATAGCCATTATCAAGTAGAAGCTTAAGTAGTGGGCCATTATCAAACTCAGGTAGGAATCTAAACTTATCTGAGATTGATTAGATATCCAAGGTTGGCAGTGGTTACTTAGCATCAGGTGAACTGCAAACTCGTTTGCTATGAGAATGGTTTCAGACCTCATTGCTTAATTGCTTTGCATGTTTATGTTAACACTTTCTACACTCATAGCCCCCCAGTAGGATTTTCTCCTGTGTCGTGGGTTCTATGGACAGACCCAGAACAGAAATCTAAACTCATCATCAGATTTCTGTCCGGGGATCGAACCCGAGACCCAGTGCGTGTCAGACCGGTATGGTGACCGCTCCGCCACGTGGGTCGCGGGTCGTCGTCGGGTATGTATATATATGCATACATGAGGTAAGCACATGACAAATTACCCAAACATATACACATTGCTATAAGGTTGTGTTTATACGAAATTAATCGATGATCCATGTGGTGTTTGGTGAATAAAACAAATTTATCACAGTTTGGCCGTCTTAAAGAGGCTTAACACTGGCGATACTTGTACCGAGCTGCCTATAAAATTTTACGAACTCACCGTACGAGCATTATGGCTCTTGTCGACGTAGTTGGTAAATACTTATAAACCAACCACCTTGCATTATATAATAATACAATATTATATAATGCAAGGTGGTAGAACAAGTATGATAGGTGGTAGAACTCTTTGTGATTCGAGTCCGGAAGCACCACCGCCACACCTATTTTTGCCTAATAACAGCAGTGTTATGCACTGTTGTGTTCTGGTTTGAAGGGTGTTGTAGGGGAGACATGATTTTTCGAGGCATTTCATCTTAGTCCTCAGGGGTAGCAACGCATCTGTGGCTAACCTTAGGTGAGACTTTGATCTTACTTAGGGTTGATTACAGATGTCCATGGGTGACAGTATCCATTTACCATCGGCTGGGCTGCAAGCTCGTTTGCTACTTCCATACTATATAAAAAAGTATGTTGTGATCGGTGGTACTACTGCCACACCTATTTGCTGTAGTGCTTTGAGTGTGATTGCTGGCATTGTTAAAGGTAAGCTGAGCGTATTTTAGTAGGCTCTTGTACATACAATTTATATGTATGTATGCTTTTACAATAAATTATATGTAACTAAGTGGTCGGTGTAATTACGCTCATGTCTTGAAGTTTATTATGTAACTTAGCCAAACTTTTAATGATCTATGTTTCATTCGTGAAATGAGGTTGCGTTATAACACACAATCCTACGTTTCGTTAATATTTAATCACTGACAACGTCACTTGTACTTAATACAAGAATTTGAAAACATAGTGGGAGTTAAAGAACAAATTATTTAATTATTTGGCGTCAGTAAGATTTGAATTTTCGGCACGTCGTAATTCGTGACGATGTGTTTTCAAGGAGGTAAAGTCGAGTGTGTCATGCTTTCGGTGGCACCAGCGCCTCACATATTTCTGCCTTATAACAGCATTAAACGATATGTTCTGGTTTAAAGGTTGTGAACGGTTCATAGTTAATCGAGGCGTTCTAACTTAGTCCTCAGAGGTTCATCTGTGGCTAATCAAGTAGAACTTCTTATCTGATATTGATTACAGATGCCTTTTGCCACATTGTCCTCTTACCATCAGTATTGCAAGTCTATATTAATACTTATAATGTAATTTCCAAACGATTTAATCAATAACATCTTTATAATTCCAGTTCAAGAGATCTGTTGCCTTTGCTTCTATTTTTCTGATACTACAATATTTCGAAACTACATATGTTGGTTATTGGACGTTAGTTAGTTTAGTATAAGTAGACCGTCGACCTATTTCTTATTATAAACTGGTAGGAAAATTATTAAATTCTGAACCTTCATCAGTTTCACCTTCTAAATTCGGGTACTCTCACGTATCAATTTAATTACGTAAATGACAATGTATTCACATTAATTAGGAATAAGTTAAATGCTAAAATGGGAATGTTATCCTGAAAACCTTATTAAAAAATTATACTCATATGTAAAATCTTTACAATTTTGGTGCAACGTGAAATCCTATTGAATACAAATGAAAATCCGTTTAACATGTAAGCTTAGAGATTTTCCCGAAACGGTTCTAACTGAACGCGGATATTGCGTTTGATGGATGAAGGCTTGATATCCGTTGAGTGAGTGCAGCTATACTAAACCCATTATGAAACAATAGTCTTACGAAACGTTATTTTAGGTAAATTAATATTAAATTTTACTTTGTGCACAAATTTGCAACTAACTAAGATAAGTTGTATATTTTACAGTGAATTTTATCTTAAATATATCGATAGCAACAGATTTCTAATATAATATGATATGATATGTATTTTATGATATAAATGTTATAATTAATGTGTTTAAAGTAATAATTCGTGTCTCTTCTTGTTTGAAATCTACCTGATAAGTAATAAATTCATAATCAATTCTAAATAGAACTGGACTGTTCCCTTAGATCGGCAACAGATGTGTTGATAACTTTAAAGACGATATTGAATCGTAGGTATTTCGATAACTATAAATATAATTTATTTGACTAAATGACCTATGATAGTCTATAGATACTTAGTAACAAATTTAAAAAGCTTTATAATGTTTAGTATAACAAATACATAGTAAGTCGCAATCCTGAGTGAACCTATCTTAACTTACGTGAACTATGTAATAATCTCCAACATCCTCAAGGAAAAAAGTGTTCATTTTTTATTTTTCCGAAAAATATTTAAAAATTAACTTTTAACGAAAAATATTACATAATTATATTGGGTGAAACTTTCTGGCATTCTAACTTTTAAATTTACAGACTTAAACCTCCCTGTAGAAACTATCGTTTTCAGTCTAAATTTATATTACTCAGGTACTAAATGAATAAAATATTTATTGAACTAAATATTCGATTACAATAATCCAACATCATTAAACTAATAATGCCCGGATAACTTGGCCCTTTCATTACAATTTCGAGATACGAACCGCAATTAATCACTTTTTATCATTCCGAGCAGCGTTTTCCCCAATTTACCCGTGTATACTTAACATCCCCCTAGGATTCGAGATAGTATGAGGGATGAAGTTTCTCTTATTACGTTAATGTAATTTTCATGATGCCACTGGCAAGGAAAAGGACTTGTAGGACCCTTGTGATATTAATTGTGAAGTGAAATATAATGAACGTACGAATTAATCTTAATTTATTGTTACTCGTACTAAATATGTACGAATTGTTTCAATATATTGTATTTAATGCAATTATAATGTATGTATATTATTAAACCATGTTTAATGAGAACTTCCTATTAATTCGAAAAGTTGTAGTATCTGTAAGGTTCAACTGGGGAGGAACCGCCACGCCTATTTCTGACGTGAGGTGGTTCTTATTTTTCTGTGGAAGGCTGTGGATACAGGCCATTATCAAGTTCTTAAGATTGACAAAGTTTCTGTGAATGACTTCTGGTTGAACCTTTGTTTTATCTAGATTTGCTTATAGATATTTTTACTCACTAGATCTAAGAACAAGCAGATAATCTACAAAATATCCATATCTGAAAATAAGTAAATATAATAGGCAACTATAAAATAATGACATTTACAAATTAATGAAGTTACTTCGGCATACCAACATCTTAATTGATTCGGGAATACAAAATTATATAGCAGAGCAGTGATACCCTCATGGGAGCAGTGATAGCCTCATGGTTGAAACTCGAGCTCTTAATCAAGGGTCCGAGATTCGAATCCCAGGCAGATCTCTAAAAAAAAGAGTTTTTAAAAGGTGTGTGAAGTCTACCAATTCGCACTTGGTCAGCGCGGTGGACTATACCCTAAAACTCTCTCATTCTGAGAGAAACCCGTGCCCAGCAGTGGGACAGTAATCGATTGACGACGATATATATATTTTCAATCACTAATCATACATGAATATTTTATTGTAAAATTTATATAGGTACATATCATTAACATATTTCCAGGTACATACTTATTATTGAAGTAGATTTGTTAGTTATTTTTCATTTATTTAATGATCTCGTTTCGTTACAGCGTTCCTTGGAAAAAGTAGTTTCAGTGAAACTGTAACTGTTAAAGTTTGATCAACGCTGAAGTTTTAATTGCTACTGAACGGCATTTCCAGTGAGCTGCGGGTTTATTTTCAATATTTTATTTTTATTTTAGCAAGAGTTTACATTGTACCTTTGTAGAACAAGCGTTTTATTTTGAGTTTCATAAAGGATGGTTAATGCAAATGTTGTAATTTTGGTTTTATACGTAGAGGGATACATGTTCGATGCTTGTTCAGGTAGACAAGCATGCAGTCTACTTAAAGTGGTGGTTTATCTATGATAATCAACCTAAGATTGGATTTCTGATCTTTCTGATGTCGGCTATAGATGTGCTACCCCATGCTATCCCTTAGGACAAATTTGAAATGCCTCAAATATGTGTCTCTCCTTTCCATCAAACTAGAACACCGTGCTTACCATTGCTATTATAAAGGTGAAATGGGTGTTTCAGCGATGTATGCCAAGAAGGGTTCTAAGACATTTAGCAGTAAACGGAAATATATAGATTTTTAATTTTGTTTTTTTTTTTTTATTGTATCATCATCTATGACCTTTATCGTGGTTTTAGGGTAGATTATTATTATTTAAT
>MOOZ01000141.1:417506-436865 GCA_002930495.1 Cecropterus lyciades | reverse complement strand
GTCGCTTGGCTGGACGGCTCGAGCCCCCTCTCTTGCCGCCCGCAACCTCAGAAGCTCCCTTTTAGTCGCCTCTTACGACAGGCAGGATACCGTAGTCCTCTTCTGGTCCCGGAACTACAGGGAAACCACGTCGGGAGTCGTTGTCGTCGTCGACCATGCTGTCCCACGCTTCGCCAGAACGGACCATCGCCGCAACCACTGCCTCCAGAGAGAGGTCCGGCCCAATTTTTTGACGCAGGATCCGCCGCTCGGGATGCCACGCTGGGCAGTCCTCGAGCGTGTGCTGCGCGGATTCCTGAGGGTGTCCACAATGGTGGCACTGCGCTGAGGCCTCCCTGCCTATCCTGTGCAGATACTCACCGAAGCAGCCATGTCCGGTGAGCATCTGTGTCAGCCGNGGTAGGTGACGCGCTTCTTCCTCTGCAGCCAATCTCGGAAGCTGGGCAGGATTGCACGAACCACACGTTGGCGTGCGCCCCGTGGCTCAAGGAGCCGTTCACGCCAGCGCTTTAGGACGCGAATCGAAAGGTACCTACCTCGGTTAAATGTATGTGTTACATATGGGTACTTGCTTTATGAACATTTTAAAAGATGTATAAGAATAAAGGTGAAATTCATGTATATAGGTAAGTGATACCTATAAACGATTATATCGGATTTATTGTAAAATGGCACCTATACCCAAAATGTAACATAGCACCTATTTCGAAATTGAAGTACGATTGAAATCCTAGCTACTAAAGCGATTCTGTTCTATTCTCAGAACTCCTACACACAATATTAGAGACCCGCCCGTAATTGTAGGTACGTGAGTATAATATCACTGTCTGTGTCCGTCAAGCCAGAGAACAGTTAAGTACTGCTGTATGGATGTAAATACGTGTTATTCTATATCGAATTAGTATGTAATACGAATTTTATTTCGTATGTTGTTGTACGTAGTTATGTTCGTATTTCACCTTAAAGCGAGCACAATGGTTTTCAACCCATCACACACAAAACCCTAGAAATAGAATAGAAAGATCATGATGGAATTGTAATGGTTATTTTTATTACCATTGTCTATAACGTTGTAAGTATCATAAATACAAAAAAAACACGCACACACACACACACAAACATCGGGTATCTATAAATTATCTTAATAGGATTTGGTGTTACAGAAATGTGTAAAGGTCAGAATTAAGTTATTTTCAATTCGTATAATACACCCAAAGTGCTCGGATTTGGCCGAATGATTGATTGTTATGTCCACCCACGTGATGATTAAAGAGGCCAAACATATATAGATCTTAGACTACAATGTCTCTCTCATAAATAACATATCACCTGAGATAACGGTGATTTAAAGGTGGTACTCTTTGTGGTTCGACTCCGGAAGCACCACCGCCACACCTATTTCTGCCTAATAACAGCAGTGTTGTGCGCTGCTGTGTTCTGGTCTGAAGGGTGTGGTAAGGGGAGACATACTTTTCCTAGGCGTTCCATCTTAGTCCTCAGAGGCAGCAACGCATCTGTGGCTAACTTTAGTTGAGACTATGATCTTACTTAGGGTTGATTAGAGATGCCCATGGCTGCGACTTGATGCGCGTGTCCTTGAAGCGACATTCGCTTTATGGACTTATTAGGTGTTGCCCGCGATTTCGCGAAGACAGAAAGTTAAATACTAAATTTCATAAAGCTTGCTTCAAAGTTTGGTTATTTTGTTCAAATTTATCTAATTATATTATATTTATTGTTCAAATATATCTAATATTCCTTATATCATAGTGGCGGTGATACTTTCTTAGTCGAACCACAAACAATTCTACCACCTTTAGGAGTGTGTTACGTACGACTTACTTTATTTAATTTACATTATAATATACTCGTACATAGACAAGAACCGTCTGAACTTCATTATAGCAAAGTAGCTAAAGTATATTGAGTACGTTACTGCATTGTTCTGTTCTAAGTCATGAGAAGAATATATAGCGCTCTAATAATATTACAACTAGTTCGTGCAGTTTGATAGCCGTTGTTCTGGTGAATAGCACGTGCCCGCCTCGGGGTACCATCGACGGGCGTAAACGAACTGGGCATACAAATCGAATATAGGCAACGTAGCTTAGCATTCTATACATCTATATAAATAAAATAGTCGTAAGTGAATCTCGTATTTCAAAAAAAAGAATACAATTTCCTAGCTGAACATCGTTGATACTTATTTTTAGGACTGAACCCAAAGGATAAGAACGTATCTTATTATTAAGCCTGCGTTGTATGTCCGTCTATATCTTGAATCGCAAACAATAGTTTGAAATTTTAAAAGAGTACGTTTACCATGGCCACTATAATAACAATAATTATAATAAAGAAGTTAAAAATAAACAGAATTTGTATATATATGATGGATATTTTTCGGTTTATCTATTTAATCGTGACAGGTTAACTCCAAAATTTTATACTGCGTGCACTTGTATAGCTACTATAATAAATAATAATAATAAATTCCAAAACTAAAAATAAAATAAAAATATGGTGATACGGAACTCCGTGTACGAATTCAGGTTGCGCTTGACCAATTAATACCTCTATTATAATAAACATGAACATAAACGATTTGTACACTCATAGCTCCACAGTAGGATTTTCTCCTGTGTCGTGGGTGCCATGGACACACAAAGACGAATACACAAACACCCAGACCCAGAACAGAAATCTAAACTCATCATTCAGACGTCTGTCTGGCCGGGGATCGCACCCGGGATTAACTGCGTATCAGACCAGGATGGTGAACGCTCCGCCACGCGGGACGTCAAAATATATTATAAATATTTAAGGTTTTCTATAGGGGAGTGTTTAAGCATTATTGCAAGGGGTTGTACAGCTATATGTCGAATTTGCAGGCTTAAACCAAGTCTATCGTCAGAATTCAACCAGAACTGAAGCATTTTCCACCATATATTCATAGTAGGACACAATGACTGGTCTGGTTAGATTTGAAATTATCTAAGGACCTCCAACAATTTTGACTGAATTAGGTTTTGTGTACATAGTTCGTTTAGTTCCCATTAGTTATGTATGTTTCTCTTTTGGATATGTTTTACGATTACGAATAAGAAATAAGTTTACGATTTCGGGCTAGGGTCTAGTCGCGGGCTAGGGTTATAGGCTTGGCTGGCCTATTGGTCTTGTTTCTAAATACGTCACATTCTTGTTTCTAATAAACGTCCCCTACCCCGCACTTCCCGCACCCTCTGTACCTCGGCACGAGCAGGTGCAACTCCCCGACACAGGCGAACTGCACTACGAGCGGGCTTCCGGCGCCGGAAGTACGACAGTCCGTCCATACAACATCTACGCCCGCACCCCGACGGTCGCGGTCAGGGGTCGTCTGCGGTAACTCTACCGCCGCCGACGTCTGGGCGCACGCCGCCGCGCATCCAACAATTTTAATACAAGCTTGATACGCCTTCCACAAACCATACAACCACACACTCTGTCACAAAGTACCGACATTGCTAAGTTATATTAGGATAATTTATAGATATCCGATCTGGTATAATATCATAAATTCTAAATCTGATAGATATCAGATTTAGAATTTATGTACATGACTGTCTAGCCAGGGATCGAACCTAGAATCAAAAAGAGTGGTATAGTAACCGTTCCGCCATACGGGTATAATAAGAAACAAACCACAACGCCATTGCGAGCTTAATACTAACCCGAAAGAAGAGTAGCTGGGCAAAACAATCAGTCAAGAGGGATGACGGAGACGGCTCCTCAAATCCGTGTAAGCCAATCCCGCCCGCGAAGACGCGGCTCCAGACAACTCACTTGTCAATGTCGCGTTGTAAGTACAATTTTGATACAACATTTATTATGTTTATGTTTATGTATGTGTTGTGCTTCAAATAATATGTTTAACTTCTGATTATATGTAATTCAATTAAATTTTCATGTATGTATTGTATGCTATAAGTTGAGCCGCCTCATTTGATTAACTCATTCATTACTCATTAACAAAGATGTACCTACTCCAAATTTCAGCTAAATAACACAGAACACTGAAAAGTGGGTTAAATTCAGTTTGCAAGATTTGACCTAAACATACGTTTACTAACATTACAAGTTAAATAAAAGCTTTTAATTAAAGGAAGGTTTAATTTGTGTGGCTCTTGCACTAAAACATTAACATAATCGATGATAATTGTGAAAGAAAATAAAGAAGAATCATAATATTTCTAAAGAAATAAGAACTACAAGAGTGTCAAAACTAAAAAGTTACTAAAAGTAAAGTAAGAGTGAAAAAAAAAATTAGTATCAATAATCTATATGTATGTAGACTACAACTTTTGTGTGTATTTTTTTATACTTAAACCTAACGATAAGGCAAACGGACCACCTGATGGAATGTAGTCACCGTCGCCTACGGACGTTTGCAACATCAGAGGAGTCGCCAATGCATCGCCGGCCGATTCAATTAGTAACAGGATGCAGTCCACCTGATGGTAAGTGATTCCTGCCGTCCATGGACATCTGTAAATGACTTCATATAGAACATGGGTTCTATCTGAACAGATGCTTTGCTGCTCCTAAGAATGATGGTGCCTATTATGTATCAACCAGCATGCACTCCTTTCCAGCAAAACGTATATATGTTTTACACTAGAGATAGGCGCTGTGATAGTACCAAGCCCGTATCCCTGGTAAAACCATATTCGTTTTACCATATTCTAAAACGTAGTTGCGAGTAAAACTACCATTACACTCTAAGTACAAATTACAATTCAAGGTTTACTTGTAATGTATTTGCATTAGGTACTTAATCAAAAGTTGCATGAAATTTGCATGTTCTCGTATTATTGAAGTCACAAACTAGAATGATAATGATCCTACAGAGGCATATTCACAAAATTATTCATACGTACGTGTGGATGCCAAAGTTTACATACTAAGGAAGTAACTCTAATAGGTTGTTGAAATGACGGTATTAATGTTTTATGTCACATTGGTTGGAGAAGTAATAGATGGTTCATATTATAAAGGGTCGTTCGTTACAAGCTTTGTCAGGTAGATAACATAAATTTCGTTTTCTTGTGTGCTTATGATCGTATATACAAAGCGTTAATTACCTATATATGATGGTTTTACTCGCTAACCATTATAGGTACATAAAAAGTGATAAGGACAATCAAAAAGTTCTTATTCTTACCGTTCTCTTTTGATTTTAAATGTAAATATGAAAGTCTGAAACCAAAGGGTGTAGTGACGTCACTAAAATAGTCACCATCTTTAAATAGCGAAACATTTCGAAATCAAAAGTAGCCTATAGACTGACCAGTTAATATATGCTACATCCATGCAAAATTTCATGTAAATCGGACCAGTGGATCTTGCGTGATTGAGTAACACACAGACACGCCCATATCATCTTTATATATTAATATAAATAAATGCTTCTTAAAATATATGAAAACTAATCAATTATCCTAAAATATACTCTTTAATTGCTTTAGGCGGCGTGTCCTATATATAAAAAAAATATATTATATAATAAAAAATAGTGACTATATGTACATTTGGTTCCATGCAGATTTTTCAACGTGAATTTTTATTTTTCACTTAAAATATAAAATGGACATTTTTTAAACAATATCGAGTTTTTTCTCCTTTTATCAGAAAACCACACTAAAAACACAACGATCTTTTTACTCCAAAATCCAACGGCCTTTTTTGACCGTATATCAAAATCGTATGACTTTTCGCGCTGTTAACATGGAACGTTTGGTCGTCACGAACACAATGCATTTTACGTCATGCAATGGATCACTGATGAAAAGTTTGACAGTGTAAATCTAATATGTGTAGAAATAAAAATAAAAAATTGTGCGACCGGACGACCCCCGCCAGGAACAAAGCTCCTTACGTTCTTTCTTCAACTCCGAATATAATTCGAAATTAAATCCGTATATTTCAATTTTTATTTTACATTATTTGTTCAAGGCTATTTGCTTTAAATCTAAAGGAACGAATAACTACTTTTCTAAATCTGCATTAAAACACATTTGCTGAAGTTTCCATTTTGCAAAACGTAATTGCTATAATAAAACGCTATTCACGTATGATCTAACATAAAAAAACACATATAACAAATGCGTTCTTACAAAATTTACATGTCTGTTGAGGTTGAGAGACACACACACAGATAGAGGAAGAGAGAGAGAGGAGGGGAGAGAGAGAGAGGGAGAGAGAGTGCACAGCACCCGGCTGTGCACTCGCCTGCTCGTGTGTTCATTTGTTTGTAGTAGGCTCGATACACGTACGCGCACACAGCTTACGGCATTTCGTTATGTGACGATACTATTCCTATTAAATCGCACTACTTGTAAGCCGCTTACCGTTAAGAAATATCTTTATGACAAGTATGTTTGTCTGTCTAGCTGTGCGAATAAAGTTTCTTAACCATGTATGGGCATCCGGCTCGGCTGCCTGCAGGTCGGACGTGGCAAGTTTTAGCTTAAGATCGAACTTGCGACACGATTTAAGCAAAAGTTTCTTAAATGAAATTCATTTTTTTCGTATCTATTTCATGGACAGTAACGGCACGTTTTAGACTTTTCTTTCAACTTGCCCATACTTTTCCTAAACTATAACATTGGTTCCGATTGGCATTTATACAAAGAAAAATCACGAACTAAATAATGAGTCACTTCTAACAATGATTTATTTTGCAACTTTGAACAAAGAATATTTGTTTTTAGAAATAGTTATATGGAAAGAGTTTCTTGGATTTTACTCCTTAAGAATCGATTTCATATGAGGCGCCCGGTATGGGAAAAATATAAGGAGTAAAATGTAGTGATCGAATGATCTCGTTATGTTTTTGGTGCGCAACCTATTGTGCGCACCTTTCTCTTTTTCATCTGTCGCATAGATGGCGCTGTTTACAACAATTGAAACTTTTTAAATTTAATTTTATTGCGCCTTTTTAGACAATCGTATTTAAGGAGTAAACTCCAGTCGTGCGTCGGAGCTGACTTTTAGTATTTTATTTCAGACTCATCTAAGAAGATAATATAGAGACATACGAAAATAAGTATTTAATTTACTTCGACGATTTCCGAAATCAAGTTCTTAAAGTAAAATTTACGATTGTTGTATATTATCACGGCGTGCCAGTTTAATGGTCTGAAATAAGTAGTACTCTACGCAAATAAAAGTGATTTTAACATCGTTTCCAATTTACGCTCGGTTAGTTGCATCCGACGCAAGATTTAGAACTATAGACTTAAATACTAGATATGCCCATGAAGTTAATATTTTTAAATTCGTTTTCGTCCGAAGCGTGTCAAAAAAATGGAGAGTGGGAAAATATCGCTGCGATCGTAAGATGATCGTATTCATTAATATGTTAATAATAAGTATTTACATGTATACTTCTTTTTAGGGACAACAAAGCGTCCTTGAACTTAATTAGAATATTATGTTTTGTTCCTTGTTTTCCTTTTATGGTCACGAATTTTAATTTAAGCCCTTGCCTTTTTTGTTGCCTTCATCGATCATAATCGAAATAAAATTCTAATGTATGCGGTAATAACCCAATGCAGTAGACAGTAGAAAAGTTGAAAATGCAGTAGATCTACTGTAATTACAGTGCACCTGGAAGCACTGGTACTCAGGTATCAGAGATGGCGTATTTGGGTGTTTAATTCTACGGTTCATACTTAGTAAGATCTTAATGACATCAAGAGCACTGCCATCGTACTTAAAATGTTTATTTAAGTAAACAGTATTATATATTTGTTTGGATAATCAGCATACCGTGTATTTAAAATCAATATATTTACTTTACCTCCAGAATCTAAAATCGTTTCTATGTCTATCGTTCTGTGTATTTCGGGTATGTTCAAAACATAGAAAAAGATTAAATAGTCTTTATATGGAAGCTACTTTAAAATCAATTACATATTTGTAAAGATCGATATCAATATAATCGGATTCCCTTATCAATCTGAATTACATATAAAATATGAAAGTATTTGAATTTTGTAAGCATTTTACCACACAACAAATGCATGTAAGATACGAATTTGTTTTGTCATTTATGTTTAATTTATATTATATGACGACCCACGTGGTGGAGCGGTCACCATACCGGTCCGACACGCATTGGGTCTCGGGTTCGATCCCAGGCCAGACAGACATCTGAATGATGAGTTTAGATTTCTGTTCTGGGTCTGGGTGTTTGTGTATTCGTCTTTGTGTGTCCATGCCACCCACGAAACAGGAGAATGCAGGAGCTATGAGTGTAGAAAGCGTTTAAGCGTTTATTATTTACTGATTAATGTTAATTACTTCGCCTCCTCACGTCTTCGTTAGTTCCATCTTGTGCGTAGATACATGTTTAGATATTACGCCATAGCTCTGACAGTTTCCAAATTGTTATTCTGAACGTAATTTCCGCTTTAGACAAAATTAACTTTGAACGTTTAATTTGCCAAGATTGAGTTTTTTGTTTCGAGAGCTTTCGTTTCGAAATGTTGAGACATTTTACGACCGCATTCACATTTATGTGACAGTAATTTTAATTTGAAGTTAATTACTGGGGCAGTTAGTAAGGAAATTAGAAAAATCTTGCTCAATTGAGAATTTGTTTATTTACAACATTTAAGACACATTTCGAGACCTTATGGGCAGTTTAATAACATACAACATGGGTTGGTCACTGATCCGTTCTTTCTCCATAAATATCTACTCATTGGAGCAACGTAGTGGAGTAAGTCTTTGGCGTCCCATTCTAGTGGGGGAATAAAAAGAGTGGCAGTATTATAGTCACCTATTTAGTATAATGACTATGTTTATTTATCGTTGCACAAAGGGGAAATTAAACATATTAGTGACTTTTGTTTGTCAACTGATTTTCTATTTTTAGTTTAAGTGTTATCATTAAAAAAAATTTACCGACATTTTTCCTCGAATATTCAGTGATAATGTACTGGGCTAACCTTGTGTTCGTGATTTCAGATAAAATTTGATTTAATTTAGTTCGAATTTAAATAAAAGACCGAAAGATGAATATTTTATGACTATCCTTATAGTTTTAAAAGAAAAAATATTTAGAAGCTAAGATTCGATGAATGTATCATAAATATAATATTCCATATTCTCTTTAGTCGTTTACTCTTGGCAGAGCGGTCGTGGTTTCACGATGGTGTATCCTTAGCTGGTACAGCTCTTGCGATGCGCCTCCATTTGTCTTTAGCATTCCGTGCATATTGGACAATGGAAGTTTGTGTCTCCGTTTTTATAATGTCTGTCCAACGTGTTGGTGATAGATTGTGTGACCGCTTCCATTTAAATAATATTACTCGTATTATATTTATATTTCATACTCGTAATATGAAATATTACTCGTGATATTTCATAATTTGCCCCTTAGTTCCGGGGTTAGAATAGGGCTACGGTATCCCCTGCCTGTCGTAAGAGGCGACTAAAAGGGGGCTTCCGGGGTTGCGGGCGGCAAGAGTGGGAGATCGAACCGTCCAGTCAAGCAACCCCGGGAAGGACGGCGGTAAGTGTGGTCGCATACCGCCGTGAGAACCAGAAGGTGTGGTGGGCCCAGCCGCTCACCTGGGTGGAGCCCAACGGGGCAATGCGCTTAGAGGACTCCGGTTGTGTTCCTTTGGAGATCCCGGAGTCCTCTTCGCAGCGCTTAGGGCGGCCACCGGGGTGGTTTTAGTGCGGTAAAAATCCCACATAACCTGGCGTCGCTCCCACGGCGTCGGGTACCTTTTGAAGGTTTCCCCCTCGAGAACAAAAAAAAAATATTTCATAATTATTACGAGTAATGTTATCGGGAATTTGATACTTTTTCTTACGTAAAATGTGTTTACATAATAAAGTCAATAAAAAAATCACCGCATCATACGAGTAGAAAGTTGTACGACAAACAGGAAAACCGGTGGAATTACTGTGCATAGACGCGTAAGGTGTAGGTTATACTAAGAATAATCTTAGTAAGGGTGACATTGTATGTTCTATTTTCACTTAATATTTTTCCTGGTAAAGGTCCCCGGGGGCGATTACATAAACAGGATTCAACCACGACCTTAATGCGCCTAATAAAGTTTTACGACGGACCCTTGGCAAAAACGTGAACGATCCAAGGCGACAATGCTTTTATCTTTCCTGTTTTACTGATTGTTTCGGTCTTCGAGAATTAAGCTCGGGAATATTATAGCTTTATGTAATAAGTAATATTATCTACGTGTTTATTTAGTAACCTGTAACCAGGACGCTCGTTAGCTAAGCTTAAACATGTATAATTATAATTCGAATAAATGGCCTGGAGTTACATTAATATTTTGCAGATTACACCTTTCCCTGATCCTTTCAACGCATTATTTTTATCGCTTAACCTAAATTACAATTTTGTTACGTGTTTTACAAGTATTCTTTAATATTAATAATATAGTAATTGTTACTAATTATAAAGATTAAATATGTCGTTTAGTTATTGTAGGAGAAAGAAGTTATTTGAGGCGGTTGTTTGCCAAAGACAAGACTATTACACACTATAATTTACAGTGAACCCTACTTTTCAATCTATTCGAATAAAATACTGATAAAATTCCCGACATAAAATTTACGTAACATTGAGAAGCGATCTATCTTCTAAAATCGTTCAACACTTCGACGCGGGCATGCATTAGAAATCGAATCGATGTCGATGTTCTGAAGCTGATATATATATATACGTTACTAACACATGCTATAAACTGCTTTGCTTCTATTTATTTTTTTGCTTTTCTGGTCTTGTGTTTCGCTGGAAGAATATATGAGGCGACCACCTTAGACCTCGTTAGTGGCAATTCATTATCGAATTTAGATAGACCCCCAGTTCTATGGGAAATTGCTTACACGTGTCGATGTCCGGCAGTATATGTAGGAGAAGTGCAGAAAGCTTACATTTTTCAAAAATAATGCTTATAAAATACATTAAATCAATAAATAAAACATTACACACACTACCGTGCATTTGACACACAGAAACACACGTATTTGTTACACGAAGACTTTGTTGCTGACATTGTCATATGTCAGATGTGTATGTCAAATAACGCGTTATTGCTTTTAAATGCAGCTTCTTCAATTAAATCTCATTTCCATATAATTTACATTTTAAAAAATAATTTTAATGTACAGAGGAAAATACGTCTAAAAACTTTCTAGTAGAAAAAAATATTTGGGTTTAATTATGGTCGAATTTCGACCGCTGCGAAGGGCAACTAGTTTTAATAAATAACATGCAAACTGATGATTATCCAGACATTACTGAGTTTGCAATTTATGTCACGTGATATAACAATGTACGTCTACCATGAATGCTGTTCGAATCCTGGTATAGATTGAACTCAAATGGCTGTGTACGTATCAAGTAACTTTATTTTAAAAGGTTATTTATAACCATGCCGAACGATGTAAATCTTCGACATTATAGCTGTCGTATTTTTTATGCCATAAATACATATTCATATGATTATGTATTTGTACCCATCTTTATTCTTTGTTTTGCCCATTTGAAAGCGTAATTTTCCTTGAAAAGATCGCAACGATAAAACCGAGTATAAATATGCCAAGGAACGCCATGAAGTATAATAAGTTTTGTATTGTATTTTGGTATCTATATTTTAATGCTATCTGGTTTATTCAATAAGAAATCATTGACATGTAACGCATTGTTATATTAAAATATTAATTTAAAATGTTAAGTTTTTGTGAAGCTTCTGCCGCCTCTCAAAAAGTTATTTATTCTACAACCCTTATAAAATAATATACCATATTTATAATATTAACCAACCAAGTAGTGGTTTATCTTTTAAAATCGATCAACATCACGCGGAAATGCATTAAAAATCGGGTCGGTGTCGACGCGGTCGACACTGATGTATGGCGCTTTTGCATCTTGATTCTACTCATATCTGCTACCAATAACACATTTACGTGATATACGTAATGTTCTTATAATTTTAAAAGTTTATGTTTTAGTAATAATTATTTATATTCTGATTTGAAGGAAGAGATGAGATATATTTAAATGAGGCGTTCCTTTGAATTCAGTTCTTCGCGAAAGCAATTTTGTTCGAGAAGTACTCCTTAGATTTAAGTGACAGGTGTATAAGTACAATAGAGACCAATTAACATCTAGTTAACTTCAAGACTTTATACGTGACATAATAAATAGCTCAAGATATTTCACGGCAAATTCGTTTCACAAACCAATCTAATATGGCAGTCTGTGCGTCATAGGTATACAAAATCGTCTCTTAAATCATAATAGTTTGGGATCTAGAGACAGGTGCGTTGTCAACATCTTAGTACCAATATCGTGGAATTTCAATCTCTGGGGCACCAAAGTTAGATAACATAGAATTCTCAAACGTACTGAAAGAAATTCTCGGAGAGACATTCCGAGTTCCGCCTACGCTTGGCTACCTACTAGTGATAGAAAACTAGATATTGAACGAGGTAGAGTAACACAAGTTCAACTCCAGTTTCTGACAAGTCCAAATCACGTAATGTGTTCGAGAAACCTACCACACTCGCTTCGAAAGTTGTTTATATAAATTTTGTTACGTAAACTAAGAGTTGCAGGTTCAATTCTCGGAGCGTAAGACAAGTTTAGAATGGATTACCCGATTACTCCACACGACTTGCTGTAACGCAGGGGGTATTTATTAAAGCACATATTTAACGATTATGGGATACAGGAATTAATGCTATAAATCAATGTCAGAACATGTTTACGAGCTAACAGAGTTAATTCCATTGTGACATGACGTTTATATTCGTGAATAATTGTTGATTGCGCCGCAAGTCGCTTAGCTGTGGTTGAGGTGTGATGTTATCAATGTAAATGTAAACTGAATTACGACTTTATTTATAAGATCGAAAATACAAAAGGAGCTTGTAGTTCACCACAATTTGGTTACTGGTCACCACATCATCAACTCCACATAGAATAGGGATTTCACCCGAATCCAATCACAACATTTCTACTCCTGAGGACAAAAGATTATTGTTTCATAATGTGTAAGTCAGCCGGCATCCGCACCCCTACATCGAAAAGCAAGCACCAAGTGGAACCATACTCGGTCTAACTTTCAAAAATATATTATTGTTTTACAGTTTTTTCATAACATACGCAAATTTCAAGTCCGTCCATCAGCTTAAGATAACATAGCTAATTAAAGATAATAAGCTTTTGCATAGGAATCGTGCGTGTTGATAAGCAAATAAGTAACGCAGCAAGGCGCGGTTGTCCAACTCCTGAATTGAGTTAAAAATAAATGCAAATATATTTCTTTACTTCAAGCATTCACTGAGAATATCCGGATACTACTAAATCTCATAGAAATCTTGATTTCCAAAGGTGCCTGAAGTCTACCAATTCACCTTTGACTGTTAGGAAAAAATATTCTGCAGGCTTCCTCATTATGAAATGTGGTGAGTGGGAAATTGTTTAATACTGAAATTTTATTTAATGCTCAAAATCGTAAAAAAACTCAAATCTCTGTCTATGTTAAACGGAAATATGTACTTAAGATATACATTGAAAGTGTTAAATTGGAGGAATTATAAGCGTAGTGTTTATGATATTTTCTTAACAGTTTCGCGAAAGCAGTCATGCTCACTCGCTCCTACAGTTTTGCGAGATTGTTTATCATAATTATATCGACAATTTCTCCCCCAAGAGCCTTTAAAGCTTTCGCGAATTTTGCTCCCTTTTACTTTAAGTGAAAATTGATTAAGTTGAAGGTTTTGTGGTTCGTGTTATTTGAAATACTCCTGCAAACCTTGTCAAAGACGCGACGATTTATATAGCTAGGTAGAAGTGTTTTATTAGTAAATTTGAAATTTCGGTGGAACAAGTACCACAAACCTTTTAAGTAAAGGTAAAAACGATTTCTAATATAATAACCGCCTCAGAATAATTCAATAAATTAATAAAGGAAAACTACAAATATGTTTCGATACATAGTTGTAACGTATCACTGAAAAACTAATCGCCTTTTGTAAAAATTACCTTATCGCACCCTTCACTTTAGAAGTATATTTATCTCAAGTATGCAGTTTTATACATATCCCGATTTTATGTCAGCATGGCAATAAGTCTGAAATCGGGTGTGACAATATACCTACTTACTACGCACAAAAGTACCTATGCTTTTTCGTGTTTTAAGTAGTTTATTACTTTACGTACATTTAATATACATCAATTTGATATATGGTAAATATTAATCTTTTAAATGGAGCACAATTATTGTTAGTACTTTGAATGTATACAAATGGTAAAGGCATTTATACAATTTTTATAATTCATTATTATTATTAATGTAAAAATTTTAAAATGATATTGGAATCAATAACTTTTGTCTTAAAATATTTCGCATTTTTACAATTCAACTTTCCTTCACATACATTCTTCAAAGACCGTGTGTTTCCGCAGAATACTCGGAATACCTGAGATATCCATCTAAAACTTTTATTGTCTGCACAACGTTCACTCAAAAAAGTATTTTACTTCAAGCTCAGAACTTCGATGGCAGTATCCAAGCATTTTCTCAATTTCAGTTTGCAACAAAATCAGTTTATTTTCCAGCTGACAAATTGCATTGAAATAACAAAGCGCAATATTCTTCAGGGTATAACTTGAGTAAGTTTAAGTAGCGCGAAGAAGATATGCACCTTATTTACGGTCTGATTCTACTGGAAATACGTGAGCACATCTTTTGCGACTTTGCACAAACTTCCTATAAAGATATAGGCGTGAAAATTCTATTTATACTTTAGAAATTTAAAAAAGAGTAAGTAAGTAAAAGTAAAGATACTACAAGAAATTAAAAAAAAAAAGGGATAGTCATGTCGTGATAAAGATAGGTTAGACCATGACGTTTGCTACCGAGTGGCGAAATAGTAGAGGCGTTATCAAATTGCGTCTTTAAGTTTTTTTTTGTCAGATTGAAGTGGCAAACGAGCATTCAGCCTACAATGATAATTGGTGACTGCCGCCCATGGACATCTGTAAGCAATTTCACGTAGAACAGGACCTGTATATCATAGGTGCGTTACCACTCCTTAGGACTGAGATGATCGCTTCATATATAAGTGAGCCGGCAACCACACCCTCCCAGCGAAACACAACAACTGCTTCATGCCAGAAATAGGTGTAGCGGTGGTACCTCCCCGGTCAAACAACACAATTACAGCATAATAGTGCATTTACAGTTGCTATAAAATAGAACAAGCGCGGCGCCACTTTCTATGAAATATCTTCAAAAACCCTTATTTGTTGTTTAAAATTGTTCGTATGGTATGTTCCTAACAAAATTTACCCTTCATACGTAGGTACATATTCGTTTCCGGGCAGTAATTTACTTGTACCGGCCGGTATGTTTCAATTACGGAGGCAGCCCGCCGGACGTCATTATTTCCTGTGCGCTGGACGGTGCTGTGCAATCTTTTAGCGGGCGTTCCCTTGCTGATTTCAGCGTTTTAAACTGTAGGCGGGATCTTCAAATACTTCTGTTAGTGATGTATATGGTATAATATGAAATTGTTGAAAAGGCGGAATAAAACGATATATAATTATAATCTTGCAAATTATTTTTTTGCTAAGTTTTTTATAAGCGAAGCGGTAAATGGCGCGATTATTGTGCAGAGAATTGAACATAATACTTATGCTTCTCATTTTGTGAATAATTTAATTTAAGTACCTAATACTTTTAAATTTAATTATTATTGCAGTTGAATTCTGATAACATTTTTTATTTCACCCCAAAATCATTACACCTTTTAAGGAGGTGGGTTGAAAATGATAAGTAAATCTATTATGAAAAATTAAAAACATATAAGTACACAAAGGCATTAAAAGTAATAATTGGAAAGCAATTTTTTTCTAATGCGTAATAGGCGGATAATCCTTAGCGATCTACCTTAAATTTTGGTTTAAGAACTTCATTCCCATAAATAATTCTACATTAATATATAACCAATTTTAACTAATCTCAAAATTATAATATTTGGCATAGTCATAATGTAGTAACGACAGTATCACATTTCGTGAATAAACCATCTGTTTTGAAGTGGAAAATGGATTTTCGACTTCAAATTCCTCAAGGTTTGTTATTACAAGTTAGCGCTCAGACCGACTATATTCGTGGCATTCCCATTGGCCGTTCTTCATCTGTTCCTGATCGCGCAGCGTTGAGGCTTGTCACTCGGACGGTCGCTGACGCAGCCCCTTGGCTTGCTTTATCTATTTCTACACATTAGTTCTTTTAGATTTTAGCCCAGCTCTTAGCTGATACTGGACTGGTTAATATTTAAACAGCTTTTAGTTTAGCGAGAATACGCGTTATCGATACGAAGTCATTAATAATTCCAATCGGGACCGTCTATAAACCAGAAAGTTTTCAGTAACTACAATAAGTAAGTATCTTATCGTATCAGTTACTAAATTGCTAACTCTCAGTGGAGATACTACTGAGAGTTGGCGATTTAATTAAACGTAAACAAAGTAAAGGTAGTAGCACAAGCTTATAAATTTTCAAGTTTTCTCAGTTTCAAATCCGAGATTTGTATAGACTTTATTTTAAATTAATATACGTATGAATGAAGTAACCTTTTTCAAAAAAAAAAAAATGTATGGCGAAAATTCCTATAGATCCATAAATTATTCTTTCATCCTTTCTCTAAGGATAACTATGATCAGTTACCGCTCACGAAAATATGTAATACTACTAAACAGAATTATAGTAGGTCTAGCATATATCGACGTCAAATACGCTGTTACTTTGAGGCTCTAGAACGCTTCGTTTAAATATATCTGCTTCTTATTTGCCACATTCTTCAAATAAGAAGATCAGTATTTAATACCATTATTACAAACTAGTAACATTAAAAATACTAAAACAAAATAAAACCCGACTGCTTAAAAGGAATTTTTATTCATAATGATATATTTAAATTTAATTAACGCTTTTATCAGTTTTCATCAAAATAGTCAAGTAATAGTATAACAATGTATACAGCTATAGGTATATTTAGAATTTTCTATTTACTACCTTTCATTTGATACCTATATTGTCGTGAAAGTTAAAAAGTCATCCCTCCTTCCCCTATTTGCAGGCTCTTTTTTTTTAATTACTCCCTATGTCACTCTTTTATTCAAGACGATTCTAATGATATGTCTGTCATACGTCACAATCCGTCAAGCCGTTTGGGGTGTAGTACGTGCCAAAGAAATGGACACACATACTAACTACATATATACGCTCGAAAAACACTACCCTCCGACGTAGTCGGGTAAAATAAGTGAAGTCCTATCGCAGTCGAATCGCAAATAGTGCCACCGACCGATAAAGACTCAACACAGAGATGGACATAATTTTATTTCAACACATTCATATATTTTAAGTAAATAATAAACAAAATACCGCACGATCCATATTTACCTACGTCCACAACATACGTGAATAACCCCATACCTGAGCCGATGTGCCGGCCCGTTCCAATTACAGAACGGTAGTCATTATTTCCGCCGCCCGAGATGCCTCCGACGGCATCGCTGCCTCCCAAATCCAACTATTTGGACCGCCCGTTACTTCAACTTATTTCCGAGTGTGTACACGGCTTAATGTGTAATGTTTTACCTTTTTTTCTTATACTAACTACTAAATAAATGTTGGTACATTTGTATTTTATAAGAGTTTTGATTTAAAATTTGTATTATACTATAAACTCGATTTAGAGCTTCAAGATTCACTTAATCAATAGAAAATAGAAGTAGTAGTTCAAATGTTACGTTTTTAACGGAAATGTACGAATAAACCAAAGTTGAAAAACTTATTGAGTTTTATGTAATAGGAATTATATGTGTTAATAACACATAACATAACAATAACAATATATATAAACGAGGGAAATCAGCTCGTTATAATTTATGTACACAATAAACAGTAAACAATAACACAAGAAGAAAACGCAATGAAAATTTATTAAACAGGAAATTCAGGCGTTGAGCATGCTCACTGTTCATCAATAATGTTTTTAATAGATAAATTATATCAGAATTTAATATATTCCTTTCATATTCATTTTAATATGTTACGGGTACCCACGATAAGTTAAAAACCTGTTATTTAACACCATCCTGAAATATTTCTCGATAACCTAATATAAACAGGTGTATAGGTACATAATCTTACTGAAAATATTTTTACTTGCGAACATCATTTTACTTTTATTTTATAACATGTGTATGATCTGACAATTTTTCAGATTCGTATGAAAGCATATGAAAACGTTTCTTGGCTAACGAACCGTGTAAACACATATCGCGATGTTTATGTGTTTGGTTACCTTTTTGTATTTGCATATATAAGCCGTCATATGCGTAAATATATGAAGTAAAAAAAATATTTTGAATATTAAAAAAATAATAATCTTTTTTTGCAAGGTAACAGAATGAGTATGGTTCGACAGGAAAGGTTTCGCCGCCCCACCAATTTCTAGTTTGAAACAGTCCTTGCGTTTCGGTAGGAAGATGGGGTTGTAGGCTCACTTTCATAAAATATGACCATCTAAGTCCTCGGGAATAGCAATGTATCTTAGACGTTCATTTTCAAGAAACGTAACGTAACTAGTTACTTGGTCGGCGTCACTTGTTTCCCAACTAGTGATTTTTGTAACTAGTTATTTTCATTCAGGTACTGTGATGAGATAATTTCACCAACTATACAGTTACACACGAAACGTAAATATATAAAATCACTATGTAAGTTTTTGTAGCTAGTGATTCTTGTTACTAATTATTTTCATTTAGCTACTGTGATGAGATAATTTTACCAACTACACAGTTACAGTTAAATCAATAAATTAACATCCTTTCGTAGTCAGTCCTGACTACATTAAACGTATTTATGATAGATACAATAATTTACAGTTTACTTACCCTTTTTCAATATTTTCACTGTCATTTGTTTCCGAACTTTTATTTATACTGTACAATAAAACACAGTTTTTAAGTTATATAATAAAACTGGATAAAAAACATAAACACATAAATGTACAATGTCGAACCAAAACAGTTTTTACATTAAATTCAAAAAAGTTAGTTATAGTATATTAATGCCAATATAAGTATAAGAATACATAACTAAAATGCGCAATTTTTTTTTCATAAAAAATTAAAACCGACTTCCAATCCACAAAAAAGAAAATAAATAAATATACGTTTGTTTAGTACATACACAGTACATAGTACATAGTTCTGAAATCGGCGCTTATATGATAATAGTGATATGATGC
>MOOZ01000141.1:367888-378729 GCA_002930495.1 Cecropterus lyciades | reverse complement strand
TTAATTCGTCATTGTCGACCAAAGTTTTCGGACGACCACGGGGTTTATATTTCAAGGCAAAATTTCCAGAACGGAAGCGGGGAAGAGTTTCATGTTTGAATTAAATTGAAATTAGAATTATCAGCCGAAAAAATATTTTGATTTTAAATGGCCAGTACGGGAGACTGGCAATTTCATAGGTAAAGACCTCATATTAAACATTAATGAGCTAGTACTGTCTTTAATGTAATATTTTAAATAAAACCTATGCCTATCATAGCTACATTTGTATAATAACGTTACAGTGACTGGCTAATATGTAACGGCTTTAACATTTTCACTGTGCTACATAAATTTAATTAATAAACAGAATCCTATTTTTAACTATCTAACCTTTGTCTAGAATAAATAAGCAAACAGTTGAGCCCCTTGATAAATTTGGCCCGTTTCTAATTACGCACTCACTTCTATCCAAGTCATTAACTCAGATGGCTAGGAAGGTCGAAAGCTTTGTCAAAATCAATTTGGATTTCGTTCTAGTAATGGGGTAAAATTTCTTGGGACTTGCAACACTTTGATATTCATTTTACGTTACTTAAATGTTTATAAAACACGGCATTGATTTGTTTATTAAAGTCACAACTGGCTATATAACTTTAGATAGATTGCATGTGTGTTCTTATATTTATCTTATATTAATAAATCAAACGTTTGTAATTCGTTTTTAAAGTCCGTATACGTAAAAAATAAGACGAAAATTATTTACAAAAAAATAAATAAGTGATCATAAACAGAATGTAGAGCTAAGCACGAAATTACGTCAAACATTTGTACCTAGAATATTTCCTTTTTCTATTACTGTATCATATGTCTAGTAGAATAAGGAATGGTAACCTGGAAAAGCGGACATCTGCAATCAACTCCAGATAAGATTAGACTCTTTGCAGAGGTTAAACACATGCGTTGTTACCCCTGAAGACTAAGTTGGAATAAATAACTACATCTCACGCTTACGCTGCTGTTATTAGGCAGAAATATGTGTGGCGGTGGCGCTTCCGGAATCGAACCATACAGAGTTATTTCACTTTGAGAAGCTATTTGACCAGCAAATAACATCAGGGAGCTGGTGAGTGGGGAAGTAAAAATTAGACTATAAATATTATAGCTCGTAAAAATTTAGTCATTTTACCGTCACTCTCGGGGTTGCTATAGTACCTGGGAGTAAATATAAACCTCGTTGAATATAATTCAATTTGACTGCTTCATGCCACGGTGCCGCTTGCTGTCACCAATAAAACCCTCATATCACTCATTATTTATTTATAACGCGTATAATAGGGTTCTCCCCTTGTTGTGACGGGTGACCTTAATATAAATGGCATTTATATTAAATAGATCCGAACATTATAAATATGAACGGCAGCGGCAGAGGATTTCGGCTTCCCATGTGGGGATCTAGGATTGGAATCTCTGACAACTATCATTCTTAGAATTTATGTGGGCGTTAGAAATTGCTTATTTTGTCGCTTGATTCGCCGGGAAGGACAGCATTACGAGAAAACTTATATGTCAGAAAGTTCTCTATATTGATTTGCAAAAATGGTAGGGTATACCCTAAAATGTTCTGCTTTGGAGGGGAGACGTGAGCCCAAAGTGAAAAAGTAAATGGGTTGCGTATGATGACGACTACTGTTTATATATGTCCGAGGAAAAGAGGCATATAACTTAGAAGTTATTGAAGATAGCTAGGCTTACATTAACATTCGTGTTTTACAGAATACGTCAATTGATGACAAATGAGACGAAGTAACCATTGTATTATATTGTATTTAGTAGTTGTTATATTCTATGGTATTAGATGTAAATCAGACCAGAGCAGAGACGAGAATAAATCTGGAAATCACAGACTTATTATATCTGAATAAGTCTAATACGATATAAAATTGTACAATGCAACAATATGATGGGTTTGACTACAACCTAGTTTATTTTTTTATTTTTAGTGCATTGAAATAAAAGCTCGTTATTTAAAATATTTTTTAATATTATTATTTTTATTCTTCACTAATTAATTAGTAATTGCTACTTCTGTTTTTTTTTGCTATTCATAAAACTATTCATACTATTCATAAAAATGATTCACATGCAGACTATTTTGAATTTAGATATTAATTATCACATAGATAATGGTGTATTCAAAGACAAGCATAGTGAAAATGTATATTAAATAAAACTATGCAATCCAATTTGTGGTTTATTTATCTATATACCTTTATCTAATTTGTATTTATTCATAAAAATAATGCACGTGCAGTCTATATTGAATTTAATGTGAATTGTTTGTTTATGTTCCGATGTATCCCAAATGTAAATAAAAAAATATAAAAAGAAGCAATATATTTGTTATTCATACAAATATATATCTTTCTTTCTAACTGAGTATGGCTTCGTTCAGTCTCTTCCCAACGGAAGAGAGGTTATCTATTCAAATTCTAAATTATCATAGTTTTAAAATTTCAGCAAGTGAATATTTTAAAAGGTCTTGCCAAGTATTAAAATCAAGATTAAATTAAAACAAATAGTTACTATTGATGAATATTCTATTCTCTTAAAACTAAGTAGACAGAACAAATTTTCAATCAGACCGTCGCCTAGATCACTCAGTATGCTTAGATGATAAAATATTAAAATCACTCCGGTTACAATTGAGTTTCGAATCCAATCCCTTAAGTAAAGCTGATTATTGGAATTCCCAGAGGCCCCGGACTCTCGAAATTTTCTATAAAGTGCCAATCTCATTCGTATTTCAAGCTGGCGGAAGCAAAAATTGTGAGTTGGAAACACGCAACATTTATTATACATGAGACGATGACGATGTATCGTCGATCCATCGACATTGAGATGCTGAAATGTATATATAGACTATGGATTTTACAGTAAGGGACTATCAATAAACTTTATATCAATATGTTAAAATTAGAAGGCTTCGTGAGTCGATTCCTTAGGTACCATGGGCAAACTAATTTTGCTAAGTTCTGGTTAAAAGGGCGAGATAAGGAAGCCACTCTTTAACAAGGTAATTGAGAGAAGGGAAATTTTGAAGATTTTGAAATTTAGAAAGGAATCTTTGTATGTTTAAACTAAGTTACCGTCATTCGGCTTCATAATAAGGTTATTAGTTAATTAAAGCCATCTGAAGCCATACAAATCAAAAACCGCTTTTGTGCTTTTGAGGGTAGCGTGGCTGTGTTCTGGTACGACTTAAATCTTGCTTAGGGTTGTTTACAGATGACAGGAAGCATCTAGGAAGCTAACATCTGGCAGATGGCATGCACGTTTGCCACTTTTATGATATGAGAATCGTTTAATCTACAATTATAGGCATTTCAGTAAAGTAATTTAAAAGTCGATGATAAATAATGGATTAAAATCCTGTGTATTCAAAATTTAAGAAAATACAGACAAAATAAAAATAAAATAAGTCCTGTGGGATAGCAACAACTCTGATAGGTTTCAGGTAGGACTTTGTCATATTGATTGCTTATGAATATTTATACTTTGAATCTTTTAATACTCGTACACCCGTTTTCTACTTTTATTATAGAAAGCTTCACAAATATGTATTGAACATGAAAAAGATTTAAAGGTTATATACCTCATCGTGGTTTGACTTTGGCGACTTCGCCGCCACAGATATTTCAGTCATTTATTAAAAATAGCAGTTTACATTTATCAGTTCACTAGGCAAAAAAGCTTCGGATCTGTTCGAAAGTAATTTGCCATAAGTGCTCGATGTCATAAAGCTGCCATAAATAGAAACTTATGTTAAATATTTTTGGACGTGAAACGACTTTAATATCGTTCAATGATCGTGAAGTACCACTGAGATAAATATAATACGAATAGGGGAGATAAATACAGGGGAAGACTGAGAAGAACTAATACACGGATATCACCGCCTGTCATCAACGACCATGATCGGTCATAGGTTGCTGACAAGGTGTCAGTCGACGACTGTCGCTGTCGACGGATGGACTTTAGGTATCGGTCGTCAACCTAAACTATTAAAATTTTAAAATTTATCAATGAAATAATCGAAATTTATGACAGTTAGTTTGACACATATGAGATTGAGTTTTGGTAGGACTGTAGTGCAATAGTGACTGGATTGCATGCCTATTCGCTATTTCTGATAAATAAAACACGTCGACCGCCCTCAACGAGACGGAGGCCCGGGTTCGTCGTATGTCACTCTAAATCTAACTCTGCGAAACTTTTAGTAAATTATTTGCCTTCTTGACATTTATGGCCGAATAGGGTAATGTATTTGGAAATTAAGTAACCAGATTACGACAGCGGTTTTGTTGATGGCACGGGAAGTTTGGACACATAAAACTATTTTTTGGGTTGGATTTATAGCGGAAGGGGTATAGGAGTAGGGATGCGTAAAAATTGAATGGAGAAGTTTATGTCATTTGTCTGTATTCACTGGCAATAGGAATATAGGGTGGAGTAATTGCTTACGAACAAGGAAGAATCCAAATAAGTCGCTCTCAATTCATTTGTAGGTATATAATATCTTCTATTTGTTAGTCAAATGTATTTGTGTTTTTATTATATATGTAGATCTAATAGATCTACACAGATAATAAAAATGAAAAGTAAAACTCCTCGTATCTGTTCATTGCATATATTTGTAAAAACATTTGTTTGTCCTCCTTAGTTCTTCTAAGTCTAACAATAGACATTTCTATAATTCTTAGGACATTCGTCTGACTAAATTTAATATAAAGGATTGATACATTCTAATTTGTGTCTTAATTAAACAGTTAGTCTTTATTTCATTAAAATCTATTTTCTAACTTATTCACGCGGCTCTACCCATTTCGCTTACGTTTACCACGGTAATGATTCAATGTATTATATCAGGTTATAAACTATCTGTGTGCAAAATTTCAGTATAATCCGACTACAAGGTTATGCGTAAGTGAGTAATAAACACACATACAACCTCACAAAATTTCGCCTTTATCAATATTTAATAAGATTTGATCCAAATGCGGGTGAAATCGCGGGTCACGTCTAGTGTAGAATAAGCGCTCTTTTGAAAACAACCCTATTTTTTTTTAATCGGCAATAGTAAGGGCTAAGGATACTGATACAAATCTGTAAAATCGTATTTTTAATTATACAGATGAACGAAAAAGTAGGTTAACAAAATATATATTTTTTTTTTACCTATAAAATTGATACCAATATCATAAAGACGGATTACTGTAAATGTTTCTAAAATGGCATTTATTTTGATATAATAGACAGATAGAAAAATACACCTCCAGCTTTTTAAGGTTCCGTGCACAAAGGGTATAAACGCGACCCTATTACTAAGATTTCGCTTTCCATCTTGCCGTCTGTCTATCACCAGTATGTGTATATATGAACCGTGATAACTAGACAATTGATTTTTTTACAGATTATGTATTTCCTTTGCAGCTGTAACTATAAATACTAAATAAACAATAAAATAAATATTTAAGGAGGGCTCCCATACAACAACCGTGATCTTTTTGCTGTTTTTTTTATAGATGGGTACGGTGGTTTTTATAGATGTACGGAAGGGTACGGAACCCTTCATGCGCAAGTCTGACTCGCACTTGGCAGGTTTTATTATTGTTCATTTCTAATTTTTGTTGAAATCGTTTACCCGTTGATTTGTTATTTATACTTTACTTGAATATTGACTTGAATATTTATTTCACTTTCAACAGCGCGGCACTGTGATGCGAAAATGCGAGGTACAATTTTGTAACGCCATCTAGTATAAAATATTAAAACTATGTAAGGTAAATAACGCCGCTAGATAGCATGTTCTTCCTATTATTACGTGAATCAGCTTTAAGGAATTCAAGATGGCATTCGAGTGTGTCCAATATGGCAACTATTTGCACCATTAGAATTTAATAAAATACTCGACAATCCAAATTTTGCGGATATATGTTGTCGACTCGAAATCAATATTTTTTATGTTTTATTATTTTGGTAAGGTGTCAATCAAGTGTAACGTACGTACCCATTGACGGAATTATTTATATAGATATGTTTGTACATATCCAAACACATCAAATTTATCGCACAATAGACGTGTAAACAATGAATCTATAATTGGATCCATCATTAATGGTTAAACACGTCAATAGGAATTTAATGGACTTCATACAATCAACACAATATTAGCGGAAACAAATACAAATGCACTATTAACTAAATACAAAATTAGTGCGAGATCCGACTGCGTGATTTAACGTCAAAATTGCCGCAATAATTGATGTCACCTGACCGACATGTTTATACTACAGGTTGGTTTTTAGTATTATTCATTGGGGCCAGCCTTAGGAGCTTATACGAAATAATGTTTAAAAACAAATGGCAAACCAATCCAAAAGCAGCAGTTTTATTAATTTAAAAAATGTACACCCTAAAAATCATCAATACTTAGTTAAAAAAATAAACGCTTTCTACACTCATAGCCCCACATTAGGATTTCTCCCGTGTCGTGGATGCTATGGATACATAAAGATGAATACACAAACACCCAGACCCAGAACAGAAATCTAAACTCATCATTCAGATGTCAGTCTGGCCGGACCACTACGTGTCAGACCGGTATGGTGACCGCTCCACTACGCGGTCGTCGTTAGTAAATATGTATGTCAGATTATAATAATAATAATAGGTATGTGAAGTCATTTCTGTGGTACATAGTATTATGTCTTTTCAATTTTAATTTTAATATTACATGCGTCATTAGCGAACGCCAGCCGAAATGCCCCCTTAAAGATTGCATTTTTTATAGTGATTGTATTGATTAGTTACTCACTTTCTAATATGTAAATGATTTAAAAGAGATTGGTTATACAGGTGCCTGGGATTCAAACTTAGGATTAATTTCTATCAGTAGATTTTCACTGCTACATCGATTAAAATTGTTTTGTTTACAGTTTGTATTGTCTAATCAACATTGACAAAAAACCTGTGAACGTTGTATATAAAGACATTTTGTAGTATATTTAGTATTAGCATTGCACTCGTGCGAAGCCGGGGCGGGTCGCTAGTACACTTATAATATTATTCATATAAACATAAAATAAGATTAAGCTAACTGTATTTCAATGGACATAAATACGAAACTTTATTTGGTTCATATATAACGGCATTTGGAACTCTGCAACGATTGCATTTCCAAGTGGAGTATTCGCGATAAAGCCTGCGATTTAGATTCGTTTGCATAGTCCTTTTAGCGTGTAATAGCAGCAAATAATCTAGGATTTGATATATTTTTAGTTTCTTTTGTGCATTTATTTGTACCCGTAAAGAAATTCAACGCATTTAAAAGGATAATTTGATTACAAATTTATTTCTTGGTACTGAAATGGATTGCTGATATTACTGCTCCGTTAAGAAGTTTGAACGATTTACTTTATTTTTCCTAGTGTGGTAAGTTCTACAAGTTAATTTAACGCGTGTATTCGCCTACTGTCCTTACTTACCTTAATCTTATAATATTCATCAATACACGAATCGGTATTATGTTTGGCATCAAAAAAATTTCTTTTATTTGTTTGCCTTTTGCACTACCAGAATTAATTACTCTTATAGCAATGATTTATCTCAATCTTTGTGATCTGATTCTTACTTAAGGTAGCTCGTAAAGTTGTTCCATTTATTCATCTATTAGAGTTTTGAGGTCCACTAATAGGCGTAATTATTTAATGTTTTTTTTCGCCAATTGTCACGGATTTATGTGACCAGTAGATGTTGAAGTTATACCAGAAGACATTATTGCTCGTCTCCTGGATTATCCCTTATTCATCTATTACGACATTCACAGAAAGACAGGGCGTGGTTCGATTCAACGCCGACAATACGACTCGTAAAGTTATTAAGAAATTTCTATATTATTGCCTTTTAAATTTTCAAAACACGTGCTAAACCAGGTGAAAACTTGCTTTTATGTACAAAGTTGGTATCCTTGTTTGATGTTTAATCTCATTGCAAAGTTCAGTTCACGTGACAATCGTTTATTACGATAAGCCAATTTTACCAGCAGTTACAGTTTGAAGTAATCTCCTTAATTTAAGTGAGATTGTAATAAACTTGATATATTGACTTTAACTTTAATACTGAAAGTCTAAGTCTTATTTCTTTCAGATAGCACAATCCCTTGGAGGTCCTATGTAAATTTAGTTTTAAAAGTTCAACCTTTCTCAGGTTTCCGTACCCAAACAGCGAAAAATAGAACATTTGTAATTACTTCACAAAAATACGTCCCTCTTTTAAGATTTCAGCTAAAAGATAAGGTATTAAAACTTAGATTTTTTTGCAAACAAGACAACGTATACAGTATTTAAGATATTGCTTGCTCGATAGATAGTATTTGTGATATGCAAAGTTAAATTTAGGTATCCACTGCTGATAAAACAAAGGTTCATTCCGACAACGGAAACTTTTTTGTGTTTGCTTTGATTCGAACATTCATTTCATTTTCATATTATTGTTTTATTTAAATAAATGATCAAAACCTGTCAGCTGTAGTCGACCCTTGTTCTATATATAACAAAATACGGCGTAACGTACAAAGAGTTATAGTAACTCTTTGTACGTTACGCCGTAACGTACAAATAGCAAACTTTTTGTCACAGTCATGCTCTTTTAACTACGTTGCTGACAGAACAAACCTTTTTGATCTAAGAGCATGTCATGTAGAACGAAAATAAATTACTTTTTCGCTTCGGTTTTTGCTCACGTCACATCTTTTTACATATCCGTTAATATTACATTGCAATATGTAAGTTAGGATGTTTTATTTGTTTGCTCAGTACCATTCCCTATTTAGATCCTTTAAGGGATGAATTTTAAAAAAGTTTCTTTGTATTCATTTGTGAAACATAGCGACCCCTGTATAAGATATGAAGTTTCCGATTTTTATAATCTATAATCTATTATAGATCAGCTAGTGTTTGCAGTAGAACCTTGATTATCCGAACTTCGATTATCTGAACCCTCAATTATCTGAATGATGATTTGCTTTATTCGAAGGCTAAAATATCCGAACGTTAGCGCGAAGATAAAGATGCTCAAAAACGCGCAGACGCTCGTAAATTAGTAATTGACGAAAATAAAACATGAAAAAAAGCCTTCGGCTTTTTTCAACTGTTTAAAGTACATATATGTCGGAGACGGATATTAGTTTGGATGGTAAAAGAGCGGCAAAAAGCGCGGCACGAGTTCTGACAGATGGCAGCATCGTCGCGATCACGGGTGAACGGTGCTCGGTTTCCATAGCAACTGTTATTCGTTTCGTTTGCTCGCTGTGGTTTATATTGTGCTTAATTGTTAACGTAATGAATGTGGTTATAGAATATCTTCTGTATCGCTTTGCTCGATTACCCACGTAAACGCCCACGTAATGTCCGAAGAGGGACCTAATAATTCTGACGAGCCGACATATATAATTTTACGTTAATATGTATTTTAATTTTAATAAACATGTAACTGTTATTATGTGGTAAGGTGTTGTTTATAATCTCGTCCTCGGCCTCGCCTAACTGGCCTCGGTTCCAATTGGTTCGGATAATCGAGGTTCTAATGTATCATGAAAGTAAGTAGGTAATAATTAATTTCTAATAATCCCATAAATATGAGAGGGATTTTAAACCCTGCTTCGCACCTCAGATCTCCAGAGGAGCTGGCCGAATTTTTCCATACTCTGTTATCTTAGAAAACTGTAACATATGCGTACCTTTTTCTATTAAATATGTATAAGCCAATGATAAAATAAATCCGAGTTCCAACATATACTTTATGTATGTACGTACTACGTAATACGTACACGTATTAAACTCGCATTCGGGATGAAATATTATGATGGGGCTGAAACCGAAAATTGAATTTGGTTACATTGTAATGAGTTCTTGTCGAAGGGAATTGTGTATTGGCTTGATCTTGAATTCGATCACGTAGCGTTCACTTGATTTATGTATTCCGACCACCTTTACTACAGCTGAAGGCCAAGATTTGATTACTTACGTCGGTAAATTTTGCTTTGCTTAGTGAAGCGCTAACGGACCGCCTTTTAAGAGAAAAATGTAGAAATATTATAATATCGACAGGTATGAATTTCGATGTTATAAAAATATTAGAAACGATTATTAAACGTATTGATATGATGTAAAAGCTATTAAAATAATGATACATATACATACATAGGAAGAAAAGTATTTTTTGTTCTCATACATATATTGTCTATTCACAAATATAAATGTATTTACAATAAATAATTATCTTTTTTTCTTACAAAAATAAGTTCTTTTCTTCGTATTTGATACGAATCAATTATTCTTACTCAATTATTCTAAATTTGTATACCGTCAAAAGAGTTTTAAATGTGCAAAGAGTATATGTATATACAATGAGATCGCCTCACATAATCTGTTAAGTTACTAGTTACTTTCCAGTCTACCATCACTAATCTAAAGTGGACTGAAATCCTAATGACGTTAGCTCCCACATCTAACTAATACTTTATATATGTAGTTTGGATTTCGATTAAAAACTATTTGCTACATATATTTTAACGTTTCTATTAAAATAAGCTAAGCGAAAACTGACATCAACATTTTGTTAAAGTTAAAGTTGAAACAATAGTTGAACTTACAGTTCGTTGTAAACTGGTACAAACTTCTGACATTTTGTTTACGTGATTTTAGTTTTGAATTAAAAATAGTGGTTGCAACTGTTACAATAGTTTAATACTTGTTTTATTCGTTTAACATTTCACAGCTAACCAGTGCAAATTGAGCGAT
>MOOZ01000141.1:331504-349972 GCA_002930495.1 Cecropterus lyciades | reverse complement strand
CAGACCCAGAACAGAAATCTAAAGTCATCATTCAGATGTCTGTCTGGCCGGGAATCGAACCCGGGACTCACTGCGTGTCAGACCGGTATGGTGACCGCTCAACCACGCGGGTCGTTACATTAAATTGATTTTATTTGCTGGTGTAGCCCGATACGCTTGCATTGGACGCTATCGGTAATTAAAGCACCCTATGTGAATGCAAACAGGTTTACTTCCCGCAATCGCCTCTTTTTGATCGACATTTTAGCCGCTCCAAAATTCTGAAAAATAACTATCGATTCACATCAGTGCTATCGAATCTGATCTAAATTTTTACTTATTCAGTTTTTAACGCATTTAACTATAACAAATTACATCGAACGTATTTTGAGAATAATTTAAAGTTATTCATCATTTTTTTTCTAACATTTACGTAGCTAATAATCACGCAGTCCAATAATACTTGATGGAAACTTTTTACTGCTGCCTATAAACATTTATTACCAACTCTATAAGGAACAGGGATTCTACGTGAAGCCGATCACAGATGCATTGTCACTCCTGGAAACTATAAAGGTCGCCTCATATGTTAATCCTATCGTACACGACAGCTAAATAAAATAAAGCCAATAAAGAGCCCGACAAAGATTTTTACTGTCGGGTATTTATGTTGTATTGATTTTCTTTGCTTTGAATAGCACATACGTTGCGAACACATAGGGCGCTGTGAGCAAACAAAGCATTGAGTTTTACTTTCCGCAATCGCCGCTGTCTGTTCAACATTTTAGCCAGTCTGAAATTCTGAGCCAAAATGGATTGAGTATGAAAGATGAATATGCAACGTCGACGCTACTGAAACGCGTGCGGCCCTCCGGAGTGATTTATTGCGTTTAGAATTTTTCTCTTGTTTTTGTTCCGTAACATTGTTTACAGCTTCGGTTCAGCAGACGGGTCACTTCCACTTAATTGAATTGTAACTTTCCACAATAAATTGTAAAGAATGCCCGAGATAGCTTTACTTAGAGAATTGTGAAAAAGGAAGCTTGTTTATTAGCAGAGTGATTTATATATAATCATTTGCGTTACATTGCTATATGTTGTCGGCCACATCAAAAATAAAATTAAACCATTTAATTAACAAATCAAACTATTTATAAATGAAATCTTAACATAAAAAATAGCCGACACGGGATGCCTGGCATTATGAAAATAAAGCCATCTACGAACAGTACCCCGTACTAAGTCGAACTAACACCGCAGCCCGCTTAGTTTTGTTCGTTACTTAATAGTTCCAATAATGTTTAACAGATGGCGTTAAAATATATACGGTTTGGCGATCGTCACGCGAACAATAAGATTTACATACGCCTATAGATGTTTCGCATCAAAAACGTTTATATTACTTTCTGTTGGAACGTAGATTTAGAAAATTGTAAGTCTATATTTTTCCTTTGTGTAAAGGGGCACATGAACTTTATACAAAAAATTATATGAAATGGTAAGATGCTACAAATTTGTATTTCAAAGGTTTAACTCAATTTATGTAGAACTATGTATTCTTGTTTAGAACTACCGGATTCAAAGCCGCAAGTACATGCGCAGAAGAGCTGGTACTCCGCTGGGGACATGTTGCGTGCGAACTGCACATCACCGCCGGCAGACCCGCCGGCAAACCTCACGTGGCTTGTCAATGGATATGAGGTATGTTTTGTATTGTACTCTATATCATATAATATTGCTATTGCCGATATTTCAACTCAGTAGCAAACATCGTGGTCACGGAAAAATTGTATGTATGGTTTGTTGAAGTTTCGTCGTGAACACAATTCCTGCAACTGTTTCGAAATATCGCCAATAAAAAAAATAAAAAACTCGAGTATCGCAAGTAAAAGTTAGCATTCAAATGGTTCAAGTAGTCTTATTTACATACACTATGATAATATTGCTAATAATGTTAGTCTACAAATATACATCTAAATACCTATTGTCCGAATTTCATGGACCGACCATACATACAGCTAGATCTATTTTAGTTTAGAAACGGAATAGGAGAATAAGAGGCTTAGAACATAACCTTGCACCTTGGCCAGGTGCGGATTAATGGCCTTTACTTGGAAAATATTAAGATGAACTTTCAAACAAGTAGGTCTTTCTGTTATGAACATACTGATACCTTTAGGGCAATATAATTCATTTCCATACGCACGTAACTTTAGAGGTTCATAATCAGATGTGTTCTTTTTATATTGTGAAATAGCAGACGAGCATACAACCCACCTGATGGTAAGTGGCTACTGCCGCCCATGGACATCTGTAATCAACCCTTGGTAAGATAAAAGTCTCACCTCAGGTTAGCCACATATGCGTTGCTACCCCTGAGGACTGAGTTGGAATGCCTCAGAAAATTAAGTCTCCCTTACCACATTTTTCAGACCAGAACACAACATTGTTATAAGGCAGAAATAGGTGTGGCGGTGGTGCTTTCGGAGTCGAACCACAAAGAGTTCTACTACCTTCAATGTGTGCCTCTAAACAGACTTGTCAGGCAGTGTTTCTGGTTCGATTCCACTCCAGTTTCAAAGGTTCCAGGTTCAAATGATAAATTTAAGTTTTCCTTCTCCATTTGTGTATCCACACCAAAACAACCATTTGCCAATGAAATTTTAGAAATAAAAATATTATTTTGAAACATTTCTTGTAATAAATAATAATATTCTCTTAACAGGTGAAAGGCCTCGACATCCCATTAACGGATACGTACCCCTTAAGAAAACCTGTGATAAGCGACGCTTCGCTCGAAGACGCGAATAGAATAATATTTAGTCCGTGGGATGCAATCTCCAGTTTCGAGGAGGCGGTGACAGACAATGTAATAGACATTCCGGGCAATATCGACGTGTTGGAGGTGCCGGATGTTCTCAGCAATCGGAAAAACAACGAAGAGACGACACAGTTCGTGCCGAGACTCGAGCAGCCAACGAGCAAATTGAACATTAGTGCGGAGGAAGAGAAATCCAATAAATCATCCTCCTTCAGCCAACTCGTTATACGAGTTCAGTCGTCACATTTCCGTAAGGTTAGTTGTCATTGGCATTTCGCGACTTAATGAGTTGCTTCAAGTGTTGGATTTAAAAATACATCTACTCATCGAGGTTTTTGGTTGAGAATTTTCTATAGTAACTAATAAGTTTATTTTTGGGAACAGAAATTGCAAAACTATGTCTGCTTTATATTTTTATATTAACCTCAGACATCGAATTTGAATGGTGGGAAAGGTAAATATACTTAAGAGGTTTCAATTTAGTTATCAAGGACTGCTTTCCTTGATTACTAAATTGACAAGCATCTGCGAGCGACCTGAAGCATAATTGCAATCCAAGTTGAAGTTGGTTATAATGTAGATATATCCGTAGCAGTGACCATTTGCTATAAAATTTATAACGAATCTACTTTGAACCTCTCCGCAATTCTCAAGGTCGTCCCAATCCAATAGGTCCAAACAATATAAAATTAAGGACTTAGGCTTTTGAAATTTTAAAGTTAAATAATAGAGACACTCATGAAACCACTTTCGATAAAGCAATATACTTGTTTGTAGGGACCCAATTTATAGTAGTTTGTATTTGCTATTCAATACTACGACCTAATGACACTTCTCAACTTATTAGGCCTTAGAACATATTTCAAACTACAAAGCTATTATAACCTTCAATTATGTGAAGATCGGCGAACCTTTGTCCCGCTATTGTCCATTCGATAAAAGGTCTAAATTTCTGAATTCAATAGGATTTGTTAAGCGAATGAACGTCTATTACGTTATTAGGAAATCGGAGTTACAAATTCATTCACTAGTAACTCAGATTTTGTTGGAGGTCGCTAATTAGAAACAGCGGGAATTAGGGCGCTGTCTGTCACATGCCTCTAATTTCCGAAACGCTTGACCTAGAAGCGCTCATTATGTGTGTGTAGAACATAAGGTTTTAGTGGAATTGCCTTGTCTCACGGTAATTAATACGTTTAGAGATCTTTCACTTAGTTTTAATTGTGATATATTTAATTGAAATTCTCATGACATCTTAAACATACGTACATATTTTACCCAACTGCGTCAGAAGGAGGATAACATCTTTCAAGCGTATGTTTATATGTTTTTATGTGTGTGTGTTCATTTAATTGTAACATATGACATATCATCGTCTATCAATCGTCTCACTTTGCAAAAAAGGGAGGAAGTGACGATTTTTTAATTATCTTAACAATGTGGGTATCAAATGAAAGGTAGTAATAGACTATTACAAAAATATATATTATAACACTTTATTATTTTAAACGCAAATTCAAAAAAACGTTAAAATATTATAAAATTAAACCCGACCGCTTTAAAATAAACAATTTAAACTGAAGTTTATAAGCACCCGGGTTTTAACCGACTTCAAAAAAGGATGACGACTGTAGGATGACATGACTTTCTACTCCTCGTTTCTGAACCAAAGAAGCTGAGCTGAGCTAGCTGAGCCCCGCAGTTATACCCGCCTTTAAAAAATGTAACTTGACATAGTTACATATACGTGCGCGTAGAGCGCGCACGGTTTGTTTGGTTTTAATTTTTTGTGCGGAACCATAATTATATTTTCTAAATAAAATAGAAGTAGCTTAAGTTACGCCCTATGACAGCTATCCAACAGTGAAAGTCCCGTCAAAATCGGTCCAGTGGTTTCAGAGATTACCCACGACAAACTTATTTAGTACTTCCTTATAAATTTGATATAAAGCTGTTGATATTACAAACAGACACTGCAATTTTATTTATACGTATAGATTACTGAGCAGAGACATACTATGAAATATTTGACCTTGAAATCCTCAACCCTGATGATGCAGGGGTTCTTCGAACCTAGACCATAAAAGTTGGCCATTAAGTGCTTACGTATATACAGCAAGATTACAGAGCAGTGATGAAAAATGAAAAATTTGACCTTTAACTCCTTAAACCTGATGATGTAGAGTACTGCAAGCATAAGTGATAACAGATATCCCTTTGTTGCTTACGAATATTTAATGACATTGGAGGCCAATTTTTTCAACGTAGTCTACGTTGAAAAAATTGGCCTCCAACGTCTCAATCCTGATGATGCAGGCGTACTGCAGGCCTAAGCCATAAATGTTATCCATTTATAGCTTATGATTACTGTTGAGCTGTAGTGTTTTATATTGGATGGATTAGGTTAGGTAGGAAAATTACAGAAACTAACGCTTCTTACATACACAGTACAAAGTTCTGAAGTCGGCGCTCATATACTTGTAGGACATAGATCGTCGTTGTAATCTAACAAAATATGTTGAGCGCCGACTTCGGGACTATGTACTGTGTATATAAGAAACCAACATATATTTAAATTATTTTTTTACTTTTTGTGATACAGAAGTCACTTTCTATTTTTTGTAATTTTTTTTTGTTTAACTATGTTACTTATTATAGCATAGTTGATGATCGCTTAAAGAAAGAAAACTAGAAACGTGTGTGTAATATTGCAGCATAGTAGACTTTTCTTCGTAAAAGGGAACAAAGTTGCTAGTGACATTCATCATTTTGGCTTTGTAAATGATTTTCGAATTGGTTTTAAACACTTGATCGCTCGATTGCTATAATACAAAAGACACGTTCATTTCTGATTCCCATCAGCAGTTCACTTCTATGTTTTAGGTTGAAGGGTTTGTTAGGCATGCACACTAAAATGAAACGTAATCGTTAATAGTAAAAAGGTTTATGTAGTTCGTATCAGGTTCGTTATATCCTGGGTGAGGACAGACGTATAGGAGATGCAGTGAACACGTTATAGCGGGTTGACTGCATTTCTGAATAAAGCTAGCAGACCGAAGCTTGATATAGATTTAATTATTTCATTCACTAGTACTTTTTCCTGATAGATGATCTAATCCAGCGGTCGGCAACAGATGAAAAGTCGAACTTAGGACCGCCAAAAATAGCGGCCGCTCCAGGCGCCCTATTTTGGCGACCTTTTTATTGACGTAAAATTGCAGAGACAATAATGTGAAAAAAATCTAGCTTTTAAGCGTGAGCCATAATTGAATTTCACGCCATCTTTAAACTTGCCTCAAGTCGGCACTGTACGTGGACCTTTTTATTCGACAGCGTCAGAAGGAGGCTAATATTTTTCGAGCATATGTACGTTTGTCTATGGAAAGTTAGTTTCAAATCAAAGTTATTATACATCATAGTTTTTCTGGTAAAAATGGTTGTAATCCGGCAGGGTCGTCTGAATGTGACGTGCGTGGCGCGAATACTGTCGGTGTGGTCCGGCAGCGGTGAGCTGTTGTTGGATGAGGAGCGACCGCAGATCGCGCCTGTCATGGGCAGCCGCGACTCCAATTCAGGTAATTACAAGATTTTATTTAACTTCCCATTTGTACCTTTCCAAGTCTTTCAAATAAGAGTCGAACCTTCGCGGACTCCGTAAGAATTCTTCATACACGTTCGGTTTGGATGACAATGCATAATTATTTTAGTAACGTCATTCTAAATCCAATTCTTTTTATATGCCTCATGATATGGATATCAAATTGAAGGGTGTTCTGAGAATCTAGAAGTAAGCGTAAACATAATGACGTTACTAAAAAACTTGTTACTTTTTTTAACTTTACTAAGTAGCTGTTGTCTGCAACTTAGGACGCGCAGACTATAATACGTACAAAAATAATAAAATCATTTAAACAGTATTTTACTGTATTGGATATTCAATCCTAAGGGGGTTATATAGTTAAGGCTCTGCGATGATTACTTAGAAGAGAGTATTCTTCCGTTTTTATTTACATACATAATTTCACAAATAGTATACAATTTACATTCACGTTGAACTTAAATGTTCGTAATATCTTATACTTTACAAAATCATAACCTTTGATTGCGCTGTAGGTAAGTACATGTGAAAAATATTATGTAAAGATTTTTGGATCAACGAGTAATGTAAGCGATTTGGACTCATTACTACAGTGTCGAATTCCGGCCTTCCCTAAAGGTCAGGATTACTTCTGATTTTTCAGAGGGCATATTAGAAATTCAATGCGCGAGAAAATTTACAGGTTTAAGAGTTTCCCAGAATGTTGTCAATAGTATACTCAGTACACAAAAAATGGAGCAGATAGCAGTTGTATAAACGAAACTACTTCTTCCAAGTGGATACATTTTTCCTGAGTGACACAGCAATGAATCGATGCATGTATCAACATTAATTGAACAAGCGCATGTTACTCTTTTACTGCAATAACATAGCCTTTTTACTTCTATACTGTTATTATTTCTATACTGAACGTTGGCCAGAGATGCGTTGCTGCCCCTGAGGACTTGATTGAAACGCCTCGTTTATAAATGTTCCCCTTACTCTTTTAACCAGAATATAATAGCGCTTAACACTGATGCTATTAGGAAAGACGTTACGGTGGTTCATCCGGAACCATAAGCCACAAGAGATTCTATCATCTTGATTTTAATAAATATAAGTATAACGTTAAGTAAATACGACAAGAGGCAAAATTGATATAAACATGTCTTTGTAAAGATACATCTTGACATTTTTATATGCTTAATTTCCTGTTCCAGGATGTCGGCGCGTGACATCGTGTCTTGGAGCAACAACCCTGTTAACTTGTATATTGTATAAACTATGGTAAGGATCTAGAAATAAATTTACATACATCTTAAGATGATATGAAATGAATATGATTGATATGAAAGCTTACTTATATTGTGTCTTACGTAAACATACCTAAGCGTTTTATAAGCCCTTGATTGGTTCTGGGAGAAGCTGTGCCTAGCAATGGGACAATAATGAGTTGGCGATGATGATGATTACTTTGTAAGAATCAATCATCATCATCGCCAACTCATTTATTCAGAATCTTTACTTGAATCATTTGATTAATTATTAATAATATTAGATGATCCTGGCCAGGTTTCCCTGTGAATAGGTTTAATATTAATAATTAGCAAAATAAATAAAGGTATTTCAGAAAATGGATCTAAATTTCTAAATATTACAGTTAAAATATTTATTTTTATATGTAAGAACTACTATTATATCATTTATGTATCGTGATTATCACTATTTGACGAAAATTTAAATAAATATTCTAAGGTATTATGTAATATACTGTTTTGTTTAATTACAGGTCGATCCGATGATGGTGGGAGGCGATATATTTGTTATAAAATTGTTATTTTCCCAACTCAAATCAGTGTTAGAGTAACTAAGAACGCCCACATCTGTAGTCGAGTGATATCCGTATTATTTCCCAAACTATGGATAGGATTTTTATCGGTTAAGTATAAAGAGAAAATCTCCTCTACTATACATGTGGCCGTTGTGTTCGGTTTAAGAGGGAACTGGTTCAAGTTAAAAGAAGTACGGTGATTGCGAGCAAGGCAGTAAAACTGTTTTATTGTAAACATAACCATCGGTTTTAAACTAGCAAGACAATTTGTAGGTTGGTAACTTGTTTCGATAAAGAATGTGATAATGTGATGATTTTTATACATGTTTCTCGCTTACACATTATTGAAAATGACTGAGAAGTAAATCATTTTAAATCACATACTTTATAGAAACACATTATATCCAAAGATGTTAAGCTAAAATCTCTTGAAATGGAAATTGACTTGAACGGACCTCATGTAAACCGAGCGTAAAATATAAAGTAAAGAAATTGAACAGTGCAGGTAAACAAATTTTATCGGTGAAGTGATTTATAGTAGTAAATTTTATACCTGTATATAAATAGTTTAACTATAGACCTTCTACAAGAATAGTGACGACTTGCTTCACAAATTCTACAAGTATGTATGTAACTGTTACTATAAATGAAGAACGTAAAATAAAGAAAATTTCCATTTGTAATTAACGTATTACTTATTACTTATAAAAATGACCCTTAGGCCACCAGAGATGTGCGAAGAAGGTGAATGGTGAGCGACGACGAAGTGGGAGATAGGCAGGTGGTAGGAAACCTTTGTGATTGGACTCCGGAGCTACCACCAACGCCACACAGTTCTGCCTAATGACAGTCGCTGTATTTTTTGGAGTTTACTCCTTATGAATCGTTTTTTCATATAAAGCCCCCGGTATCAGAAAAATATGAGGAGTGAAATCTAGTAATCGAATGACCTCGTTACGTTTTTGGTGCGCAACCTATTGGGCGCACCTTTTCATTTTTCATCTGTCGCATAGATGGCGCTTTTTACAACAATTGAAATTTACTTCAAGTTTTTCATCCGTTGGCGCTGGTTAAAACAATTGAACCTTTTTTTCAAGTTAAATTAATTTTATTGCGCCTGTTTCTACAATCGTACTTAAAGGAGTAAAGTCCAGTCGTGCGTCGGAGTTGACACACAATTTTTTAAGGGCGTGGTAAGGGAGACATACTTATCCAAAGCGCTCTAAGCAAGTATTCAGGTTAACAACGAATCTGTATACATGTTGCATGCAGATCAAAATGTGAGTTAGAGATAACTAATATAGTATTTCAATTAAATATACATTTTTAGTTTGTGTGCTTATGCATTCATCTTTATGAAAATTTTCTACTTTTGTACATAAATTAGGATTATTATATAAGTTTAATCTTTTTAAAGGTTAAGTAAAGCATTTCAAAATCGATTGATTTTTAAATACGAATAAATCATGTCTTGCATAATTCATGTGAGAATTAACTCAAGTGATGTAAAGTGCAGAGTATAAGAGTGAAGTGTATGAAAAAAAACCTGTTTTTTAGTTGAGAACATTATTTGGCCGACCTGATTTTCCCTACCTTTCTTTTAGTTCGGATACCTTCTCGTAAAAGAGACGTACGGTGTGTTTTCGCAAGCACGTTGTTCTCAGAACACCGATACTATTATCCTTTCTCTTTTACGATATACGTATACGAGAATACCTACATAAAGCATTTACGTGAGCACGTAAGAGCTTACCCTTAAAAGAAAAGAAAAGATGATAGACCGGTATATTATATATATGAACTGCTTAAGAAATGAGTATTTAAGCAAATACAAAAAGGGGTTTTCTTACTCAAATGTGAAATATACATATAGTTAGAAAAAGGTGTTTTTTCAAAAGATATGGTTCAGGTAACTAAGGGGTGTGTTTTGTTAGAAAAATTACGAAGCTAAGTTAGAAAGACGTGCTATGAAAATATATACTATAGATGTGCCGGTCGCATAGATCACCTTGCGTCTTCATTATTATCAGCCAGTATCAGTTCCCTACTGGACATAGGCTTTTCTCAAGACTCACTTCTGATTCATCAAAAGTTTTTATTTAAAATGGAAATATGAAAGTCTGAAACCAAGGGTGTAGTGACGAAAGATTATATGACGTAAAATAGTCGCCTGCTTTAAATAGAGAAAAATATCGAATTCAAAAGTAGTTTATACCCAGACCAGTTAAATAAGCTCATGCAAAATTTCATGAAAATTGGAATAGCGGTTCTTGCGTAATTGAGTAACATACAGACACCATCTCATTTTTATATATTAGTATAGATAAAACGTTGATACAAACCCGGATTACATCAATTATTTATCATCGAAAGTGATGGAGTATTCCTTAAATGTCCCCATAAAACCCATACCTAGAAACACATGATTTCCCAGAGATCACACCGAATTAAAACTTTTACAAGGAGAACCGTATTTTATTTTCGTTAAATTTACCGTCACCGTTGTGAACAGAAATCTTCCAGGGAACTTGTGTACTTCATTTAAAGATTTACCAAAACTTTTACCGGAAAATTCCAGAAAAAGAATGTGCAGCGGAACACCGTAGAATCTCCTAGGAAACCTGCGCACTATTTCAAGCGTTTCATTCTCTCGGCTTTTAAAATAGGAGAAAGAATTCACTCCATTATATGAGGCAAGAGAATTGTATAAACAATTTATTAAAAGAATAACGTTGCTTCGTATTAAGGGGAGTTTACGTGGAACATTCTTATGGAAAAAATAATTTTATTTTACTAAGTCGCCATCTTATTTTACTTGCATACTTACGTATAATTAATATTCCAAGAACAGTTTTAACTACATTATATGGATTCAAAATGGCGAAAAAAAAAATTGCCGTCACCGGACGCCTGGCAGATGTGAAACATCGTGTTCGTACAAGAAATATGCATAAAAGACAAGATTTACATAATTATATACCATAATGAAAATAACGTCATCTAGGAACAGTACCCCGCACTAAGTTGAACTAACATCGCAGCCCGCTTAGTTTTGTTCGATACTTAATAGTTCCGAGAATGTATAGCAGATGGCGCAAATATAAATACGGTGTGGCGATGTCCAACAATCAAGTTTACGTGCGCCTATAGATGTTTCAAATTAAAAACTAGGTCGTCCAATAGGAAGATTGTTGTCTAGTAGATTTGAGCACCGTAGGTTGCCCTATGTATGGATTTTTTCCGTGAGATGGATAAGCTTAAGTATCTACTTGCATTTAGATTTGAGGTGGGAATGCTTAAGCCTGTCACCTACCCCGTCACCTTCATCCGCCAAAAGATTAAATTATATGTTGATCTAACCTCGTGTAGCTTATATTGTTAGTGTGGTTCTGTTAATAAAATCTTACTAATATTATAAATCCAAACGATTGTTAGGATGTATGTGTGTTTGTTAGTTTTACAGAAAACTTACTGATTGGAATTGGATAAAATTTGGTATACAGAAAGTGTATGGCCTGGATTAACACATAGAATACTTTAAACATTAAGCAGGCGAAGCTATGGGATAAGGGAATTTAATCGTCCTGTACTACGTCATAAGCTATAAATCTAAATATCTACGACAGGAAACGAATAAAGCAACTGTACACGTTAAGCAAAGCTCAGTCGCTTGGGGCCTGACCATAAATAACCTTAATTTTATTTCTGTCTTGAAGCAGCCTGAGTGTAGCGTATAGTTAGACATAAATATGTGAGGCTATCCTGTTTCGTTTTTAATTAATGCTTAATATATAACCTTGGTAGGTAGATTTTTTAGACAAGTAGAAATCGGGCATGCGTCTATCTATGGACATCTGTAATCAACCTCAGATAAAATTACAGTCCTGCCACAGATGCATTGATCCCCGTACAAATTAGTGGAATGGAAGTAAAAGTATATTTCCCTCACTATGCACTTCGAACCAGAGCAGAACAACGATAAACGCTGGTGCTATTAGACGATATATGGTGCTATCGGAGTCGGACAACAAAGGGTTCTACTAGCTTCGAACTTCATACTACAGGGTCAACTAAACATCACACATTCATCTATAAAAGGGAAGTTCTATGTTCGATTATACGATACGTATATTTTATGCATGTTCGATGATTTCCCCTCGATAGTTCAACGGATTGAGTAGATTCAAATGTCATATTACATACGTATTAATGTAAGCGTGTATGTATGTTCTTTTATAACGAAGCACTACGCTTTTAATTTCGTGTGCCACTTGGGCACTTCAGTTCTGTGTTGTGGAACCCTGATAGCTCTTACACGGTGTAATTAGTATTACAAATCAACAAACCCCGCTTTTAATTAAAAATGGCAACTCGTCGAGTATTACTTCTATATCCACATCACTGAGTTACAATTAGTGGTTTATAGCGTGGTTATATTAAAATGTCGGGCATATATTTATTTTAACATGTAAATAAAGAAGTGTTATTGGTTTGCCCGTTTCCGCTCTGGAAATTTTGACCTGAAAAATGGACCCCGTGGTCGTCGGAAAACTTTGATCGACAATGACGAATTAAAGGCTATTGTGGAAGCTGATGATACTCGATCTAGTCGGGAAAAAATGCAATACCTGAATACCTGAGAGGCAGTACAAAATGTCTTTGAAGAATGTGTTGCCTCTCGTCCAGCTGATTTCTTCAAAAAGGGCATCTATAAGCTACCAATTCGTTGGCAAAGATGCATTGACTGTATGGGTGATTACTTTGTTTAATAGAAATAAAAAATATAAAAAAATACGCTTCATTTATTTAATGAAAAATGGATATTTCATAGACTAATTTTTTGTTCAAATTTAGTTCTACATTCAGTTGTGTCGCTTTCAGATAATTAGTCACAACTCAGAAGAGTATCTTTTCGCTTTTAGCTTTATAAGGTTTTTTCTTTATTTTATGTCTTAATTATTGTACAAAAATTATTCCTTATAAGCTAACTTTATAATATATATAATAACTTTTGCTAATATAATAACACATGCAATTAAGGGTATTGTAAATTTTCGTCGTTCATGTTTTAACGCACTTTACGAAGTAATTAATTTAACTATTTAAACTGGTATTTACAGATAAATTTATACATATTGCACATATAAAATAGAACATGTTATCCATTATATTCGTTCGCGTTTTCTTTGAAAAATCCCTTTCAATTTATCCACAGCTGCGTCGCTTCGGTGCAATGTACGCCATATTATCATGCTGTCCCATTATTTTGTAAATAGTGTGGAAATAGATAATGCCTTTGCTATCTAAATGTAAAAACGTAAAATTCAAAGAAAAACACTCAAAGCCGATTTAAGCTATTTGAAAACAAAAGAGCTACTCCATGAGTAGAGCAATATAATAAATGTATTATGAACTTTAATTTCAACAGTTTCAAGATGTTTATTTATGTTGTTATATGTATCATTAAATAAAGGTAATACCTACAGATGAGTTAATTTGAAAATATGTTCTATTTTTAGTTTACAAGTAGTTATCGAGAGTGACTAAGCACATAAGTTTTCAATTTCGAATAACTTTTAGTTCTTTTCGTCGTTAAGCACGTCTGCTTTGCTTTCGTTGAGATATTTTCAAAAATATCTTAAGTATTTTAATAATAAACCTACATGATAAGCATTCAATATAGCAGTATAGATGTTACACAAATCAGGCGATATTAGACATAAAAATTCAAATCGTGAGGGATTTTATCAATTCGTTTGGATCAAGGTGTACCCAGTAAGGAAAAGCCTCGGCCGACTTTCCCTAATGGAAGAGAGATGACTTACACGCCCTACCTGTGTACAGTATATTACGTATCTATATATATATATAAAGGCGATACACACGTATGACTAGTCATCCTAGAGTCTAAACTACGAAAGCTAGAACCATGAAATTTAGATACTAGGCTTATTTTGTGACGTAGATGTCCACTAAGGAAGGATTTTTTGATATTCTACCCCTAACAGGGTCAAATAGATCTCAAGTATTTTTCGTATGATAGTGCATATAAAGTCACAGACAACAATTAGTTCGAATATAGACGTATAAGATAATAATAATAATTTCTTTCTCTTGATATATGAATTGTATGAATTTAATTAATGTAAATGGACTTAAACTAATCTCCTCAGCCAAATTGACTACTATTCAGACTCCTAAATAAGATAAAGTAATAATTACGGTTACAATTGTATTGAAATAAATGAACATATAGAATTTGTAAATCTATATAATAAATACAGTGATAGTCCACTTTCAGCACACAGCAGTGCTAAAATAATTTGTTACCTAAGACAAGCCAAAGAATAAATATATTGACCTCAAAGATATTTTACGCTCCTTATAATCCTACCACGAAATACTCGTATTTTAGCTAGGCAACAGTACTAGTATTCATAAATGCTGATTTAAGATTGGTTCGTTCGTTTCGAAGGTAGTAGAACTTTTGCGTTTTGGTGAAACGGCGTGGTCGGGGACTCACTTTTATATGAGGCGACCAACTGAGTCCTAATGTGTAGAAACGCATCTGTGATTGACTGCAGATAGAATTTCCATGTCCATGGTTGGTTGTAACCACTTCCTATCAGGTTGACTGCACGCTCTAAATAAATAAAAAATAAAAAAAAAAATAAAAAATATCAGTGAAAATATTGTTATATGCAAACTACCTAACTTTTCTTCTTATTATTATTATTCTTAGTATTTAGCATCGATTGTACCATTACAACTTTCATTTATTTTATGTATTTTTATCATGCGATATTTTCTATGTAAACTTGGGTACAACAGTTAATTGATTTTCTATGGGACACCGATTTTGCACTACATAGAAATTGACCATTAACAGAGTTTATAGCTAGTGGCCAGGTTCAAAGCGTGTCGTTACAAAGCGATTGTTACAGCGCCAGCCTCGTTAGAGTGCCGTTGTCCCTTTAAACACTTCATCATGCCATTGGACGGGGAAATATGGGTACGGAATATCACAATGTAAGGGACGATGGCGTTAATGTCTTATAATGTGGCTTTTGTTGAATTTCTACGTTGGAATATTTTAAAGTAGATCTCTGGTTACCATAGAAAGTGTATTACAATTCCTCAATGTATATTGATTACAATTTTAATCAAGTAATTATAATTGTACTCACTAAAGTAAATCATCGTACAGTTAGTTAACAGATTAAGACCATGTTTTGGTACATATCTGTTCTGCATAAAAAATATATTTTTTCCTATCTCTACAAATTAATTTCAAAATAAAAGGTAATTTTCGTGACGAAACTTTACATTCGTTACAATAATCAATAAATCTAACATACAACAAATATAAAAAAAAAATATATGTATAAGAATTAAAAAGGCTTAATTACGAGTATATTATTAAAAAAAGGTTTTTTTAGTAATTTCATTTTTTATGTATTTTTCCCATAATACCCATATAATTCAATACCCATATAATAGAGCTACATAAAAATAATTGGTCTTAATCACAAAGGAAATCATACATTTCCATCTAAACATGTAAGCATTTCAGCTCAATCGGTTGGGATTAACTGCTTTAAGATTTAGTTGCAAGATTTGAACCTCACATAGTAACGAAATTACAAACCAAGTTAAATAAAGGCTAATAATTAACTAACATTAACTAAATAAGGCGGCCATTGAAAGTGAGGAAGTTAAGGCAACTTTTGTGTGTACCGCCACTGAATTACCTCAGTCCGTCTCTCGGTAAGCAAATATACCAACACATAAATAATGAGCAACACACCACAAGTTCCAGTGCATCGTGCACTGTAAGCATAGAAATTGCATTTAAAATTCAACAGGTCGTTAATTAAACAACGGGGAACAGGTGCTTGCCGAGACAAGGAAATGTCTAAAGCAGTTTGGAGCGAAAATTTTCACTATCCATCAGTTAGCCTGTCTGCCTTATTCCTAGGTTTATTTATGAGGAAACTTGCATTGTTTTTTTACTAATAGTAAAGGGTATGCAATTTACCATAGTTAGACTTTACGCAATAGTTAGTTACCTCATATTAGAATCTTTCAACCGAAACATACTATACCTAACTGTACCTCATGTCTTACGTAAAAATAATTTTAATTGTGCTCTTGCAAGTGATATATGATTTAATATAATCCTTGAAATACTTCCCTTATAAAAATGTAATTAGATTATTAAGTAAAGCTTCTGTTTAAACTTAAGGACTTCCAATTTACAGTAAGTGTATAGAAAAAACATCTTATAAACTGTAAGTGCAGAGAGATGTATAAATAAATAGAATTAAAAGTTCAACGGGTCATTAATTACACAGAGACGGATCTGCGCTTCCGAGCGATCTTAAAAGCCTTGCTTATTCCGGCTTACTGCGTTACCACATGGATTGTTTTCTGAAGGTTCTCAAACTTTCAACTCCTTCGATTATTTCATTTATTTTTCGTCTACTTTTACTACTAAAATTACATATGTTCAGGCAAAAAATAAGACAAAGGAATAACTATGTGTTGCTAGTAATTCCTTTTATTGGTAAGATGCTGATTTTTTTTTAACTGAAGGCACTATCTGTGTGTTTGATGTTACTAACGTATACCCCAAATGAACTGCAAGTGCAGAAAGATGCGCAAAAGAAATTTAATAAGTAATTCAACAAGTCGTTAATTACAGAGGCGGTGCGGGCGTCGGTGCGATCTAGAAGGCTTGCTGACGTTTTGGTGCTCTTTATACCTTACCAGTGATTTATTCCTTATCAGTGATTCTCAAACACTATACGGTATGCCCTTTGGAAAACAATTCTCTGTAATGAGTGAAACAATATCAGATATACAAACAATTACATTAACGAAAGTTAATTTGTAACCTATCAATAAAAATGAGATGGCGTGTGTCTGCGTGTTATTCAATCATGGTATCACGGACCACTAGTCCGATTTACATGAAATTTTGCATAGATGCAGCTTATTTAACTGATACTTTTGATTTCGATATTTTTCGCTATTTAACGATAGCGATTTATTTTAGAGACGTTACTACATCCTTTGGTTTCAGACTTCCATTTTTGCATTTTAAATGGTGCGAAAATTATTACACTCTTCCTACACTCATANNNACACCCAGACCCAGAACAGAAACCTAAACTCATCATTCAGATTTCTGTCTGGCCGAGGATCGAACCCGGGACCCACTGCATGTCAGACCGGTATGGTGACCGCCACGCGGGTCGTCGAATAAAACGAGAACGCTAAAATTAGCATACTTTCGAGATTAATATTTAATTTTCTGCCCGGAAGGTCCTTATCACTTTTCACGTACCTCAAACGGATAGCGTGTAAAAGCTATTTTTTGTCACGTAGCATAGCACGGGTACTTCAGCTAGTTATAATAATTATAATTACAGTTTCCAAAGTATAAAACAAGGATTACTTTATGAATTTGTGCAACGATTCAGTATTAGTATAAAGTAGAAGTATGTATTTAAAATGATCTTCTCTATTATAGTATTATCGTAAAATGTATACATTTTTTTTATTTTATTTATTTATTTATTTTACAAGTTTTTGTACACGTAATGTTACAAATACAAACATAAAAGAAATATAGTACAAAGGACTACTTATTTCATACTGAAATTTCTTCCAGCAGCCCTGGGATCGGAGTGCGCATTTGAGAGGCAAATCTGGTGTGCACAATTTTTTTATTAACAGAATTGAAGTAACTTCTACAAAATAATATTATAAGTGGTTTTTATTTACATGTGAATATGAAAAATATGAAAATGTTGGTGTTTTCCGTTCACTTTTAATTGACTACTATTTTAAAAGTTTAAGTACATATACCTACATGTAGATGAGAGTGGTTCACAAAAATTGCGATAAAAATGCTTACATTACTCAATCTAGTGCCTTAAAAATAGAAGACGAATATTCAATATACAAGCGAGCATAAAACGACCCCGTGGTATTTATTGGGCATGAAAAATTCTAATCATACGGGATTTTACCAATTCTTGGAGCGTATAACATGCAGTTACTGTATGTATACGCGTATAACCCGAGCGATTTTCCCTAATGGAGCGGAGATGACTTACACGTACCCTTGTGTAATGCGGGCTACATTATCGAGTACCTGCTCCGTGCTCCATTATCAATACATCGTCGATGTTCGTAATGTATTCGAATTCTTTACGATATCGCATTTATAGTAGAATGTGAGCTCATAAATTA
>MOOZ01000141.1:263845-279348 GCA_002930495.1 Cecropterus lyciades | reverse complement strand
ATCAGCGTCTGGAAAGTTTCCATGACATTACCTTTGTGATGTGAGTACTAAGTGAGCTTTTGTTTTGGTTAGATTTATTTCTTAAAGATTCTAAACTGTGTATATTTAAGGCCCTTTGAGCATTTTAAAATGTTATTACAAATGTTATGTAAGGTTTCTCGATTTTTTCCATGTGGTCACAAATTAGTCATAAATAATATTTTATGTTTAATGATATTTTTATAGACGACACTGACCACTTGAAATCTGACGTATTATATGCCCCATTTTATTGTATGTGAACAACCATAATTATAATCATTTAATCATACAGATGTATTATAATATATTATAATCGAACTCCGCTACGGGAATCAATTTTTAATCTAGCTTCAAGTCATCCCATTGTTGACCTACTACTGGACACCGATGTGCTCTCAAAGTGAAAGCGGCTTAGGCCATTGTCTACAATGCTCTTTAAATGCAGATTGAAGACTAAATATACGTTTGAAATCATTTTTACGTACTTTCGTGTAGGTTTCCTTGCGACATTTACCTTCGTCGTTGTAGCAAGAGATAATTAATTTCTAATATGCGCACAACTTTGAAAAATCGTAGAATACCTGAAATTCGGGCCTCGGATACGCACACATACGTGATTCAAATTATATCCTACATATCAAATTATATATCTAGTATACTACATCATAAAAAGATTTGTCGGTCTTTGTAAAAAAAATTGTTTAGCGAGACTTATAATGCATGTGAATTACAATTACTAATTACCCGTATTACTACTATTCGAAGTTGTTCAGTGTAATGCTCTAAGCACCTAGATTTGCAGATAGGAATTGGAAGTAGGACGTAAATGGGTCGCACGTAATCTTCAAATATCCTATGATACTAACCCTCGATTTATAAACCAAAGGACGGCTATAAAACGGCAACGAAATACACTCGGGACTAAAAAGGTGCAGAACCTTTCAGCCAGAGACTAGTAGTAAATGTATTATTCAGAAAACGTCGATAATCACTTTAGTGAGATGAAAACGTAGAACATAAAATTTAATGTGGATCTCGACTGTTACGGCACTAGAGAGGCCAATTATTGCCTCTTTCTAGAACATTTACGGGATGAGAGATTGTTAACTAGTTGCTGAAACTTTGCCACAAATTTTATGTAAAGTGTTTAAGCATATGTCTCTGGTGGAATAAAGTACATTTTATGTGGATTATTCAATAGCTAATAGTTAGAAACTTGTTGCAATGTTTCTACGTATTCGGATGAATAAAATTAAAGTGACTTAAACAAACTTCCATGTTGTTTGAACTTTACATACCTATAAATATTATAAAAAGAAGTCCTCGGCCGCGTCTTTCTGTCTGTCTGAAACTGATATACTCGAATACTACCGAATGGATTTTTATACGGTTTTCAACAATAGAAAGAGTGATTTTTGAAGAAGGTAGGTATATAATTTATTATGTTTTTAAGTAAATTAAAAGAAATACCGCGATAAATGTTGAAGATGTCGCATAAAATCTCGCCAACTGGGAGCTGTCCACGCGAAGGCCGCGGCAAATAGCAAAGATACAGTTGAGTAATGTACTAACGTATTCAAAATCTATAAAATACTACAATTTGTTACGGTTGACTTATAATAACCAATTTATGTTCAAATTTTTTATTAAAAACATTACTTTATTTTATTTATTTATTATTATTTACTTTATTATTTTAAAAGCTATTTTCTTTATTTACTTTATTATTTTAAAAGCTATTTTCTTTAGTTCAGTATTAATCCTTATCCAAATGCATATGTTAGTTAGCTTATTTAGGTATTTAATGCAGATTAAAATTGCCCTTTACACTATATCAATCCGACAAATAGTTTTGAGATATCGTCTCTTGAAATAATTAGCAGCGAAACATTTAAGGCTCGGCGAGCCAGCGTTCTTTCCTTGAGATGCCTACGGCGAGTCCGTCCCCTCTGCCCCGCATCACTCGACCGCCTGCTCATCTAGTTCTATATCTATATCGATAGTAATATTAGGAAAACTTAGTATTTTAATATGTTTGTATTTTTGTATGTTTGTAATTAATAAACTCAAAAACTACTGAACCGATTTTAATAATTATTTCACGATTAGAATTCATTATTATTCCCAAGTAACATAGGCTATATATATTACTAGAAAAAATAAGGAATCCTTGCTAAACTTCAGTAATGTGAACCAAGGCGTAAAAAAAATCTTAAAAATTCTTTTCGTCGCGTACGCTACGAAAACTATAGACGATATAATAAAAAATGTTCTACAATATTAGAGCACAAATCAATATCTACATAAAACCTCGCGATGCTATATGTCTAACTATTGTAGTTATGTCACTACAACCACTTTTTACATTTTAAAGGTTAATAAAAAACTGACCAAAATCAGGCTATGATAACCATACTTTCTTATTAATCCTTATCCAAGTAACTCATTTCATATGCAAAACTGTTCCATTACCTGTAGATAACTTCTTGAATGACTTAAGTCGGACATTTCATTCAGAAGATATTACGAAGTTAAGAAATTAAACAATTACCCTCGCAAATCAGTCGCAGCGTAGGCCTGGTTTAGTTCGAAAGCTACATATATTTTATCACCGAGAAACGAGTCAGTAAATGAGATAAACAAAATGATTGTGGAAAAAGTACCAGATGATTTTAAATGCTAGAAATCGATTGACAGCGTGTGTAATGTCGAATATAGTATTACACCGTACTACCCATAATAAATTTTAAATTTCCTTTATCCTGCTGGCTTGCCATCTCACGAATTTAAATTAAAAGTTGGTACTCCCATTATACTTTTGAGAAATTTTAGCATAGAATTGGACCATGTGACAACGTGATTGTAGCAACAATAATCACAGGCCCCGTTTGCTTTTGCAATAAATGAATCCCAGGGACAAACTTGGCATCGACCTAAGAAAAAAATGCTTTTCTCATGGGCATATGGCCTTTTATACGTCGTCGTTTCTTGAGTAGGATCACATGAAAATCTATGTGATTTGTTGCCACCTACAAATAACACTGTTAACATAGTCTACAGTGAGGCATTTCAATAAAGTATACATAAAATGTAAGTAAAATAATGTAAAAAATAACGGAAGTTGTAGACAGTAATAGAATTCTTTGTTTTTAAATTTTGAATATTGAAAAAATTCCAGTCATTGAGACGTTTTGAGTATCATATTTAAAGAAATATATACTCTTTTATATCTACTAAATAGATGTATATACAAAAATGTAAACAGAGAAAAAAAACTGCCCAAGTGCGAGTCTTACTCGCGCACGAAGAGTTTCACCATTATCTGTTTATACATATATTTATCCACGCGTTCAGATGTAAAACCAAGAAATAAAAACACGAGAGACTGCAGTGCCTACATTACTTTGTTTGGCTCTGTGTGCATTGTGCATGTGCAAATTTTAGCTGCTTAATAGTTGATTTATAAAACTGTTGAATATGTAAACAATCTACGAATATGTTTCAAGTAAATCAAGTGCAGTTGTGAAATTTCTGAAATGCTAGGACTAAAGTTTCTGTAATATAGAAAACGATGTACCTAAGTCTAACGATGGCCTTGTAGGGGGGATGATAAAATTCTGAAATATCTGGACATGAAAGGTCCTACCTTTCAAGTCGAGTTTCGACTTATTTATGGGCATCGTTTTAAGAAGCCTTCTAAGCGAAGGATGGAGGGGTACCCCTCCCATACAGAAACTCAATTCACCAAATCAATAGCGTTATTAGGCATTTTTTAAGTGAGGGTGAAACCGTGAGTATCTGCTAGTTAAATATAAAACCTGCATTTTGATTTGTTATTTGTTTCGTGTGAATTGTTGTGAGAAGGATTCAAAACAATTCTAGTATTTATTTAAATCAAAATTGAGAACTTTTAAAATTAATTATCGATTACTTACTCACCTTTGACTGTATACAAAATGAGTGCAGACAGGAAGTGAAAACCAAATGCGTTACTAAATATTGCACTTTGATCCCAAAAGAACAATTCTAGACTACCCGTCAGATTTTTGAAATCACAATAAATCATTTAAAAATTAGCATAACTCATACGAAATGTGGCTAAGTGCGAGTCGGACTCGCAGGAGAAGGGTTCCATTAGGTTAGCATTATCATTAAATAAAGTTGAAAAGTTTTCCAACTAACAGCATAAGTTTGTTTTCCTAGTGTGTGTATGAATTGCAAAGTTATGTTATTCGGTTTTGGAAAAATTGCTATATCTCAAAAACTGTCAATCGTATCCTGTACGAACCAATTTTCGGCTGTAGAACCCTAAGAAAAAAACAAAATACGCTGTAATTTTCCCCGTACCCAACTCAATTGCAACTTCAAGTTGAACCAGTTTTCGACATCGTTGGCCACTGCAGGGGCGGCGTTAGTGTCGCGAAGTTTCGGAATAAGTTGAGCGCCCTCACCCGTTGTAGTCCGGCCGAGTCTCAGCAACTTTTTAATTGGTACCTACACCGTATAGATTGCAAAAAATTAAGTACCCTTCAGACTCAATTAAATCTGCTTTGTATCCAACGAATCACAAATATAATTTTTCTCAACGAAAGTATCATAGAGAATTAAAGAATTTTTTCAGTAATCTACACGAATAACTGTATATTTTTTGTCTTTCTAAGCAACTTTCCCGCTATTCTCCCAAACTAATTTGACCCCTCTATCTTACTTACCTGATATATTTTACGTTTTTTTTTTATGTCAGTGTTAATTAATTTATTACGTATGTATAATCATACTTAAATATTGTGCATAATCATCTGCTTACAGCAGTAATGTAACTACAATTTATATCACTTAAGGTTCTGTAGTAGTTATGAAGGAGACTGAGTATTTTTTAACCGACTTCTAAAAAAGAAGGAGGTTCTCAATTGGACTGTATTTTTTTAAGTACTCTTTTTAACTCCCGACGCAAAAGAGGGGTGTAATAAGTTTGACTGCCATGTCTGTGTGTGTATGTCTATTGAAACGTAAGAAAGAAGGTTTCCAGGTGCTAGTTCTTAAACGTGTTTTATCAAAATCGGTTCCGCCAATTACTACATATAGATATTATTTTAACTTTTTAATAGTTTGCTCACATATCTTTATAGTGTAGGGGTTTTTTTTTAATTTTTAATTTAATTTTATACGTTTTACATCTTGAGTCATAAGACTTAAGACGAAGTATTTAAAATTAAATCTGAGTCATTTCTTACATAACTTATAATAAAAATCACTGAAGGACACGTTGACAGGTTTACTAGAAATATTGTTAAAGGGTAGATTCAAAACTAAGGATACGTGTGTATATTCGCCCAACTTATACCAATAAAAAACTCACACAACTCGGAAGCGAGTCCTAATACTTAAAGGACCTAAAATTTTAGAGTCGAGTGTTTTGGTGGTTAAATTTGGTAATTTTTTATTAGACTTAAAAGGCTGACTATCTTTATTCACTATCCAATATTTGTATACATACATATTTTCATTTCATCCTTAGGGGCAGTAACGCAAATAGGCGTCAGATAAGGCTGCTGTCCTATTAGAATTTGGTACCGGTCGTACATCGACGGTAGACGCCTACTACTGACAATTTTTTGCGTTAACTCATATATTAGCCGAGTTCTCCACACATTTTGGTCGTAGCTAAGGTAGGAACTATAATAGGGAAGTAAATTAAAATATGTAAATAATATAATCCACTATTTTAAGAGTTTTCTGAGTCAATCATATACAAACAATTAAATACATACCCACATATTTTGTGGGTGCCATGGACACACAAAGACGAATACACAAACACCCAGACCCAGAACAAAAATCTAAACTCATCATTCAGATTTCTGGCTGGCCGGGGATCAAACCCGGGACCCACTGCGTGTCAGACCGGTCCACCACGTGGGTGGGAGATAAATCTATATATATATAATGTATATATAGATTTCTCCCTTAAAAGTTCACTCTTGACACATATTTTAGAGGATGACTTAATCGTAGATGAATCCACTTAGGTGTTCAAATATAAGCCTAAAGCATTCGAAGTGCGTCACGGAAGTAGCGATTATGGCAAGATATGGTAATTGCGGAGCACCCACTTAGCTCACACAACACTCCAATGTATATGAAGTACTAGTATGATACAAGTTGGCTATACAGCTAAGCGTTGTACCCTAAAATTCAAATAATTTTCATTTATGGGAGAATACGGTAATACGTGAATTTGTGTCTTATGTGAAGTGTAACTGTTAGTAAGTTCATTTAGTAAGTTATTACTAATGGTACGTCAATTTTTATCGAAGAAATGTACAGGTTTACATGAATACACATAACTTGATTGTTTGGTTATATTTAACATTTTTTACACATAGTTACTTCGCAGGTTTAATTAATTTTTAAAGAAAGAATACGAATTTATAAACCACTTGCTTATAGACGTCAAATATGATTTGAATATTATACACGCTTTAACATTTTATTTTCGACTAGCTGCGCCCTGCGGTTTCACCCGCGTAAGTTTCGACGATGATATATAGCCTATAGCCTTCTTCAATAAATAGGCTATCTAACACCGAAAGAATTTTTCAAATCGGACCAGTAGTTCCTGAGATTAGCGCGTTCAAACAAACAAACTCTTCAGCTTTATAATATTAGTATAGATAAACATTTTTTTTAATATTTTACACTTACTGAAAGAGTTTTCCATATATAAGTCTTGTATAAATAATAATAAATATCATTAATGTAAGTATTCGATGTAAGTATAGAATGGAGTATTTTAGTATATAGTTTCATTCCTTCCAACAGTTTTAGCATGAGATCTTAATCGAGGTGAGCAGCTCCCGGGGGAACTATTCGGTTGCCGGTCTCAAAGTCTCGTGTAAGTAAAAGTTATCTCCATTGAGCGTGTACTATGGCCAGTGTGTTACTTAACAGGAGTATGCTCACTCTGTTTAATGTTCCATTACTTTACAATATCTCTTATCGCGTGAGCTTATAACAGCGTTACAATATCATTATATTAATATGTGAAGCAAAAACTTTGGACACCTTTTTACAAAAAATGCGCCGTCGGAGGAATATGAAATTTAGCACACTTATAATTTATATGTAGGAGAATAATATTTTTTATTAATATTTAACACACACAAATACGCATTTGTTACTCGTATACATACACTGCGGTCAAATTTCAAGTCAAGTTTCTTTTGTTTATCATTTTGTCTATAGACATAGAGTACTGACATAGACATGGATGTCAGATATGCATGTTAAATAACGCGTTATTGCTTTTTAATGCAGCTTACTCAATTAAATCTCATCCCCATATAATGAAAATTTAAAAAATAATCTTAAAATTAATGTACAGAGGAAAATACGTACCTATAAAAAATTTGTAGTAGAAAAAAAGATAGATTTTTATTTGGGTTTAATTACGGTCGAATTTCGACCGCTGCGCAAGGCAACTAGTTAACATAACTACTTGTCGAAGGAGTAATGAAATATGAACTTAAAATATTCACTGATGGACCCAGGACTTTCTTCGGGAATTCTTCACTCAACTTATGGTAGGTTTTTAAATAATTTGACAGTAAAAAAGGTCTTGCTTATTATATAAAGTGGAATTTATGGATTCAAGCAAAATTCTCCGAGGAATAAGGTCGACCTATTTCTTAAATTTTGGCAACTTCTAAAAGGTTCACGATAGCACCTAAATCTACACATGATATTACATTGGGGATGGGGGAGTCTTAAGTCTAAAGCTTGGGCTCTTTACCTCCAGGATCCATCACTATGAGAGTAAAAACATGTTAATAAACAAATAAATCTATCAAAATTATGGTGTGATAAAATTATTTTCAGGTAGGTCCTTCTCAAAAGCATATTAACAAGCTATTACTGTTTTATCCCGGACATCGTATGTGAAATTTTCAAACAGGTGTTGTCTACGTAATGGTAATGAATATTCATTTCTATTTAAATTTATGCTACGATGAACAATTTCTGGTACCGTTCACAAGGTACGGAGGATTAATTCTTTATTGTTCTTCGTAATAAATGAAAATTTGAGCAGAAATACTTTGAAGTACAAAATTCGTATCACAATTATCTACTGAAATACTTTGTTAGCGGAAGATGTACACTGGTGTATTTACAAATACAAATTTTACTTATTACCCACCACCACGCAGTCGGTTAAAAACTATAAAATACAATGCTTAAAATTATAATAGGCGATATAAAGATTTATTAACCGTTTTTTTGACTGACTGGCTTGGATTTTTTAATAAAAGAATAATTGGAAACACAAATTAAAAATTATTATAATAGGTCAGCAAGAAGCTATGTAAGTTTTTACATTACAATAAATCACGTTGAAATACTTAAAAATATAAAATAAATTCTATTTCTCACGTAGTATTCTTCTAGTTTGCATCTGGTGAACTAAGCCACGCGCCGCCCTTAAGAAAAACGAGATAAGTGAAAGAATATGAAAATTGTATTATTTTATGAATTATTTATACACCTTAAGACATTCTTAAGGAAATAAAGAAATAATGGTATTCAGCAAAGCTTAACCCTTGGGTTCATGGCATTTATATTTATTCAGTCTAAACGCATGGTTTTATTAAAATTATTAATTAAAAACCAGACGTTAATTATTAAGATTATTTTTTATGAATTTTAAATATTGAAGCGAAACGAGCATGCAGTACACTTGAAGTTCAGTGGTCGCTGCCGCTGACGGATATCAGTAATCGATAAAAGTAATTTCATATCTATCGATTTATCAGTTCAAAGCAAATAAAAGTTACAATAATAACATTCTTATTAAATATTGCCGTGGTTTCAAGATGAAAAAGTTTGTATGTCAACCACACAAGGATCACCAACCTGTTAGAACCTTTGCGCCTACGGCGAGACATAAGCTCCCTCTGCGTGTTCTACCGGCTTTACAATGGTGAATGTTCCGAGGAACTTTTTAAACTTGGTGCCTACGTCACCTTTCCTCCACCGCACCACTCGCCGAAGGATGAAGTTCCATCCACACCAATTGGACTCGTGGCGGTCCTCTACGGTTCGCTTTGCTCGCTCGTTTTTGCTAAGGACGTGCAAGTTGTGTAACGAACTTTTTCCTGAAGTATTCCCGGAGCGCTATGACATGGGGTTCTTCAGCCGGCGATGCATTGGACATCCCTGGTATATATATATATAGGTTAGCCACAGATGGGATGCTACCCCTGAAGACTAAATTGAGGAATGCTTGCCTCGATAAGTATGTGTCCAACACCACACCTTGCAGACCAAACGCACATAGCATTGCTGTTGTTGGGTAGAAAAAGCTGAGGCGGTGATGCTTCTACTATGGAACCACAAAAAGTTTTACCACTTTTAAGTAATTTTATAAGTTGTTTTAAATTATACATGATTTGTATGATCTTATCAATGCAATTTTTACAACTAAAATTAAGCGAACTCGTTCCTAATGCTGGGTTTTGATAAATTCATAAATTTACATAAACAGCAGTAGCAAACTAAAAAAATAGTCTAGTTAAACTTAATTTGGTGCTAATGAAAAAAAAAAGAAAATAAAAATGAAAATAATTAATCAAGCCAGAAATATTTTTTTATATTTGTTACGATGTCTTACTTCGCGGTTACAATAAATAATTATAAGAACCAATACGTAGATAACTTTCGTATTGAAATCAGAAATGCGTGTTAAGGATTAGAACTCCAGTTTTTCAAGCTTGAATTTAACAAATAGGGATAAAAAATATAAAGAGCGGTACGGCCTGTAGTCGTCAGTGTTTCGTTATGTGGAGTGACGTGGAAGGCTGACGCCAACGTGCATTTTATTTTCACAGAAGTGCCGCACGTTAATGGGATGCGCTGCGTGAAAGTGAGATTGGCTTTACGCTGTCAAAATAGATATAGGAATCCACTCTCCTCTTGAATAAAAGTTTAATCTAGATAGATGTTGTGGACTTAAAACATACAATCTAGATTCAACTACCCACACCTATTTGTACTTTTTTATTTTTATCAGATTAAAATAGAAAACGAGCATGCAGTCCACCAGATGGTAAGTGTTTACTGCCGCCCATGGACATCTGTAATCAACCCCAGGTTAAAGTCTCACCTACGGTTAACCACAAATGCGTTGCTACCCCCGAGGACTAAGATGAAATGCCTAAAAAAGTATGTCTTCCTAACCAAACTCTTCAGACTAAAACAGAACAGCGCATAACACTTCTTTTATTAAGCAGAAATAGGTGTGGCGGTGGTGCTTCCAGAGTCGAACCACAAAGAGTTCTACCACCTTCAAAAATAATATTATGATAGATCTACAAACTATCATAATATTATATACTATTAAAGTAGCGAACGACGTACTACAAATAATATAATACAAACGCTCAAACTCTTTTAAGACCTTTAGGGATGAAAAATCATTTATTAGTGTATGCCTACATCATATAATTAACCCGTTGTCCAAACCTCATGAGTCTAGCTTCAAGAGATTAGGCTATGCAACTTTATTAGTAAGGTGTGGGGACACCTTACTAATAATATTTAGTATATATTACAATACTTTAAAAACTATTTAATTATTATATTAATCATTTAATAGTTTTGAAAGTATTAAGGTTTATAATAACAAAAACTATAGCTTTAAATCCGGGTAAGATTTTATTTACTATTCAGAGTTAAACACGAGTTCTCTACATAGCTATATAGCTTGCGCAGAAGCTACTGCAAGGATTGAAAAAGTTTTAATGTAAACTTTGTATGTAGATAATTCCACATTGTTTATGTTGACCGTTAAGACAACTTTATATTCAAAATCTTACTAAACTACAATAATTTAAGAACTTTCATTACAGTATACTATGAAAAAGTATTTTTACAACCAGGGATAAAAATAGGGACTAACATAGGAAGTATCTTACGCTAATTCAATACATTTAAGCATTGTCATATAAATAAATAAATAAATATATTGGGTATAATAGAATTAAGACAATTTTAGTCGCATAAGGTAAGTATTGTTAGTAAAATATAACTGGAGTTTCTATTCATAGTATCTACGACTCTTTCGTGGCGTAAACGTGGACAATATGCGGTGCGGAGCCTGTAGGCTGTTTTCATATACACGTCCGCGTGATCGGATAAAGAAGGGATTGGTTCTCGGCTCTCTCGAAATTCTGCCCGTCTGAGCGCGGAAGATAATTCTATGAAGCTTTCCAGATTATCTTTTTCTGTATAATTTGAGCCGATGTGATGGGAAATGAAATTAATCGACTTTTATTATGAACGTTCGAATTATTTTACAAAAATTTCCTACATGTCGATTTGCATTGAAGCAACCTATGTATGTTCCTACGAGATATTTTGACTCGAAAGCCCTTACAACTAGTACAATGATAGGTATGGTAGTGTAAGGAAATGGTAGCGTTTAGTGTAATAAAAAAATGAACGTGCAAATTATCTATAAATTATCTCTGCTTACAAACTTGTACTATTACGCCGTATGAATAATTTTACATCAATTTGATATAGGCATTACATTCAATGAATACAGCAATTGCTAATGAATCTGAATAATATATGCCATTCCATAAGACCTTAAACGGGTCTTTACGTCAGCTATAACCTGTAAGGTAGTAGCATAAACTGAAGTAGTATTTCCTCCATAATATCACGAGAAGTACCAGTAACAAGGGCTTCACAATAGAGTGATTATATGATAAAACTGTACACGCTCCAGCGGTCGCATAAAATGTTTTCTTCTTGCGACCAACAAAGACAACCTTTTATTCTTTTCTTCGTCAGCGGCGATGTAATTGTCATCTTTTAACAAATGGAAGACATTATCGCTGCGCCTGGCTTTTGTGTAAATTCATGTAGAATAAAAGTTAGTAAAAAGTTAAAACGCTTAGGAAGAGCTCGCATTTCAAACGTAACGACTATTCATAAAACTGGGCAATGCACGTGTCTCACGTCTTTTTGTGCTATTATGTCCACCGCAGGAGAAAACAGGAAAAAGGCGTACGCAGCTGTACGAATACTTACGTTCTACCATGCAGAAGCAAAACTTATGTCACACGTGCACATTATAAATTAGGTGTTTTTTGTTCTCGAGGGAGAAACCCTCAAAAGGTACCTAATACCATGGAAGCGACGCCAGGTGATGTGAATTTTTTACCGCACTAACAGTGGCCGTCCTCGGTACTGCAAAGAGGACTATGGGATCTCCAAAAAGAACGCAACCGGAGTCCTCTGAGCGTATTGCCCCATCGGGCTCCACCCAGGTGAGCGGCTGGGCCCACTGCATCGTCTGGTCTTCACGACGGTATGCGACCACATATACCACCATCCTTCCCATCGGCATTCCATCTGGTAGTTTTTGAAGCGTACAAAAATACTCTTAAAAATAAAATTAAAATAAAAGTCTTCTTTTTACGTACGTTCAATTTTGTATTTATATGTTGGTAAGTCTGTTAATGGTAATTTTATTATGACATGATAGTTCTTAACTATATTAGGTATAAGATGGTAGAACCCTTTGTCACTCAACTCTAGAAGAACTACTATCACACCCATGTCTGCCTAATAACAGCAGTGTTAAAGCTGTGTTAAGAGCTTTTGTGTTCTCGTTTGAAGGTTGAGTAACGGAGATGTACTTATCCGAGGCATTCCAGGTTAGCCCTCATAAGTAGCTATGCATCTGTGTACTTTTGTGTACCATAAGTAAGATCTTGTCTAGGCTTGATTACAATAGTTCATTGGCGGCAGTGCTATTTGACATCAGGTGGATTGCATGCTCCTTTACTACTTCTAAATTATAAAAAAGGCATTTCATGGTGGCTGCGAATCTTTTATGTTCATCGTCATGTACATGCGGAGAGGATCGGAGGTTACTTCACCATGCTGCTCCAACCATTTGTTAGTGATTATATTTCATGTAGATACATCAAGCTCTTAGGTTAAACAACGAAATCATTTAAAAATAATAACCCTGGAGTACACACCTTAAGACACGTCTCATGTAAAAAGTTATCATATAATTATTATCGCTTAGGTAAAACACAGCCAAATCATTAAGTACATAATTACTAACGCTGGACTACACAATCTTAAGACGCATCTCATGTAATACGTTATCATGTAATTATCATACCATTATGCAGAATAATTATATCTTGGGCCATATAACGAACATGCATACCTGTATTATGTATACACAATATTATATAGTAATTGACGAATTCAAATGTAGACGTATAAGAGAAAAGTATTTATATTAGGTCTTTACCTATGATATTGCCTTTCTGCCGTACTGGCCATTTCAACTCAAAATATTTTTTTGGCTGATAATTCTAATTTAAATTTAATTCTAATATATAAATATGGAATTCTTTGTTCTAAAATCGTCATTTGTTTAATATTTAGTGTTTTGTTTTTATCGCATTCGATCATTTTGTGTCATCATGGATACGTTAAAAATTCGAGTAATTATGGAGTATGATTACCGTCGTTGCAACAAAGCGGCACAAGCGGCACGCAACATCAACGACGTTTACGGAGCGATCGCTACAAACGAATGCACCGCCCGTTATTGGTTTGCCCGCTTCCGTTCTGGAAATTTTAACCGAAAAAATGAACCCCGTAGTAACTTTGGTCAACAATAACGAATTAAAGGCGATTGTGGAAGCAATCTACGGATGAATGCTAAAGCTGCTACTAAGCTTTCGACGTTAGCATCAAAACAATGTGGGTCCATTTGCGTCAAATTCACAAGGTAAAAAAGCTTGACAAATGGGTACCCCACGAGCTCAACGATCGCCAGCACGAAGTACGCCTCGAGACGTGTCTTGCACTGCTCAACAGGCATACAAATGAAGGAATTCTGAACCGCATTGTTACTTGTGACGAGAAATGGATCTGTTCGACAATCATAAGCGCTCAGCAAGTTGGTTGGACCCTGGTTCAACATCCAAACAATGCCCTAAACAAAAACCTACCCTACCTATACCCTATGCCCTTCTGCATAACAACAAGCAATGAAAACGACTTTTTTTGTTATTTTTGACGCATGTGTTAAGGGAGATATACTTAGAATATTCAATGTATTTTTCAGGGCATATGCAATGCGTCTGTGACCGTCCTCAGGTAAGACTCTTATCTTACCTGGGGTTGATAACAGATATACAGATATCCATGGGCGGCAGTGGCCATTTATCATTTGATGGACTCGATGCAGACTCGATGGAGACTTTGTTTAGTTGGTACTTAAGGTTTAAGAAAAGTTTTAGCTTAAAGAACATGGAAAGGAAACTCACGAAAGTTGTTCTTTACCTACTACATTACTGAAACGTCAGTAACCGCCGCAAGTGCGGACTCGATACCGGCCCTCAACACGGTACGTGTCCTATCGGCCCCTCGCGCGCCGTGACGTCACTTGCGCCTCACTTCAGCTGTTTCAGTATACTCTTCATACCGAAATTGAAGCTAGGGCTATATGAATACTTTATTTTTTTTTTAGATGTTTGTTGTTATATTAAACAAATAACAGAGACAGTTCTATAAGATCATGATTTATCATAGAATTCAAAAGATAAAAGGGTAATAAAGAAAAGGATATGTGTAAAAGGACACAAAAATATCGAGGTCTGTAAGCGGTAACTAAATAAATAACATAAAACGCACTTTCTTTGCCTGCATAATGTTAACCACAGATGCGTTGCTACCCCTGAGGACTAAGATGGAATGCCTCGGAAAAGTGTGTCTCCCTTACAACACCCTTCAGACTAGAAACACAGACTAGAAAACAAACTAGAAAAATAGAACACAACAGCGCATAACACTACTGTTATTAGGTAGAAATAGATGTTGCGGTGGTGCTTCCGGAGTCGAACCACAAAGCGGTCAACCACCTTCAAAGTTCAGTTTAACCTTCAGTTTCTAATTCTTTCAAGGAGAACTGTGATTTTATAATAAAATAACGAAATAAATTGTTAAACTAAATCTGTGTAATAAGATGTTTTACAATGTAAATGACTATTTAAATGATAAATACGCCTGGCGTGGCGTAGCTGTAGTTTCACAATAAATAATTGTCACCAACCCATTATTGTCCCACTACTGGCCATAGTCCACCGCGTTGGCCAAAAGCGAATTGGTAGACAATAAAAACAAATAAATAACTAACAGTGATATTTTTAATTTTATGAAATAGACAAAATATGAACACGGGTGAAGCTTGATAGATTGGTGTTTGGATGGAGAAACACTTCCGGATGCAGTTGTAGATCGTTAACGTTAAAAAAGTTTCATATGAATGGTACGTGTAATGAAGACGACCCGCGTGGCGGAGAGGTCACCATACCGGTCTGACACGCAGTGGATCCCGGGTTCGATCCCCGGCTAGACAGACATCTGAATGATGAGTTTAGATTTCT
>MOOZ01000141.1:236837-247250 GCA_002930495.1 Cecropterus lyciades | reverse complement strand
TAATGCAGGTGTAATTTATCACTACTTCTTACCAAACGGGATGAACATTACTTTAGATGTGTACTGTGAAGAACTGAACACAATGATGGAGAAGTTCGCACGTCGCCAACCAACTTGGGTCAATCGTTCGGCTCCACTGCTCCTGCAGGACAACGCGCAAACTCATACTGCACAGAGCACACAAGAGCTGTGGGTTGAAAGTTCTCCATCATTTGCCGTACTCATCCGATCTTGCGCCTACAGACTTCTACTTTTTCCAGAATTTGGATATCTTCTTGGCGGGTAAAAAAATTCAATACCCGAGAGGCGGTACAAAATGCCTTTGAAGAATTTGTTGCCTCCCGTCTAGTTGATTTCATCAAGAAGGGCATCAATAAGCTACCAATACGATGGCAAAGATGTATTGATTGTATGGGTGATTACTTTGGTAATAGAAATAAAAAATATAGAAAAAAATACGCTTCATTTATTTCACGAAAAGCGGCAATTTCATAGGCAAAGACCTATTATATTGTCGATATTGGCTTAATAGTGTGACAACGATACTCTAGACTCGTCACGTATTAAATACATGTTTTTTAGTTACCTAGCCTACCTACCCAGCGTACGGAATGGATTTCCCGAGCTCTCGAGGCGTTGGAATTTTTTGTTTCGACTAAAGACAAATTTCATCAGCAGAAAACATAATTTTCAATCGACTTCTCAAGGAAAGAGGTTATTAATTCGTCACGTATATTTTTTATTTATTTTTTATGTATGTTCAGGCATAACTCCGCGATGCCGCTACCGACCGACACGATTTGAACGGCATTGTACGGCATGGGATCGATTTTGAAACTATCCGCATGCTAGTTTCAAAGTCGGTCCCATTTTGTAGAAATGAAAAAAAAAAATGCAGTTTCCTGGAAAACTGGAAAAACACGATTTCTAATAATATTGAATAACTCAGATTTTTTCAGACCGATTTAATTGTTTTGTTTCAATTGATGGGAAATTTCATGGTGGAACTTTCTTTCGTGGACATAGGAGTGTCCGATAGTAAACTCTTCGAGTAATGGGATCTATTATTCTACTCATCGATCCTGATGAGGCAGGGGAGGAACCCTGCCTCATCTGGACCAAACCACGAACGTTTATGGCTTAGACTAGTAGTAACTAGTCTAAGCCATAAACGTTCGTGATTTGGTTTTTACAACTCCTCACACCTGATGATGCAGGTGTAACGCAAGCCCAAATCATAAAAGCTGTCAAATTGGTGCTAGCAGGGACAAAGACGAAAAAAATTATATAGACATACTTTAGAAAAAATTGACCTTCTACTCTTCATCCTTGATAATGCTGAAGTATTTCCTGCTTAAACCATAGGATAGAAGGCTTAGATTTAGGTTAATTTGTTTATTTATGTTGAAGGTTGAATAAACGTTTGTATTAATTTTTCAGTTTACGTCCAATTAGCCCAGAATTAGTGATAGGATCGTCACTGAAAAGCGTGAAATAAAAAAAAATATCTACAAACTACTTCATTTCTACAAAAACAGTAAAAAATAATTTAAGCACATGTTAGTATAGTCCCGAAGTCGGTGCTCACTATAATATATAAAATAAATCATATAAAAATAAAATTATTACGTTGCACTGAAATAAGAGATTTTATTTCATCTATTGTGAAATTACAATACAACAATAACAACAAAAACTACTTAAAATCTACCAACACTCACCTGAAATAAAAGCTACCTAATTTTCTGTTTTTACTTCAGACATCATATTTTTTCACATCTCTGTCATTTGACAGTGACATCCCGAATCGAAGCAAAATTCAAATTTTATAAGAGAGGAAACTCTTTACAAATATATTACGCCGGATCATGACGACAGTACTGTATCCAATAATTTTTTTAGCAATGAAGTCGGGTGCATTTTTTGTTATTTTTTTTTCTATATTGTAACTGTTATAACATTGATAAAACAAATATTATAGATAAGTGCTATTTTACGTTCAAGTCTAAATAAATACCTAAATATAGAAATCGCGCGTGTGAGTCTTCATCTAACGTATAGGGCATAAACACGCCTAAAACATAACACGTAAATATGTTTAAAATAGGAATTGTTTTTAGCTATTATATTAATGTGTTTACCCCAAAAGATATGCCTTTTTAGGTACACTGTATACAATTTTATTACACTGCGACATATGTATATTATACGTGTAATAGCTCCTATAGTTGCATGTAAGAGAATAAGCCCTAATAGATCGGATTATAAATTGGTTACTGCTTAGTTATTGTTACCGAGTAGGACGTATAGCTTCAACAATTAAATTTCAATATCACACATTTGTGACTGTATAGGTAAAGTTACAGAATATGAGGTAAGAGATACTTTGGAAACGTGTAAACGTATAATCTCATACTAGGATTCCGAGTGTACATGTGTATGTATTTGTAAATCGTTCAAAATAAACTAAAGTTGAAAGTTTTATCCAACAGTCCTCGAATACTTACAGAAGTCCTTTCGGAGATAACTGCCACAGCTGTTCGAACTTCTCCATTCAAATACTTCTGTTCGAGTAGTTGCCGGGTTTTATAATGACTATTGAAAATCTCTCGCAATATGGCCGCGGTACAGTATTCCGTATTTATCGCAACACTCGCGTCACATTTGACGATGTTATTGTACGAATATTTTATTGTAACGGCTCGTTAGCCGCGCAAAAACATTTGATATTCACAGCGGATACGGAAGGTTTGCTTATTAATTGGATTGTCGTGCCACGTAGCCGCCCGACGACTGGAATCGGTCGATTTGAATTGCTCTTAATTCCCTGCCAGGCCTCCGATAATTTATTGTAACCTTTTGCTTTCTACTGCTGTTCTCGATACGAGGGTTGAATATGGTTTATGCTTTAAGATTCTTTATTTCTCAAAAATATGCTTACTGAGCTTGGTGAGCTTACTAAGAGCTTACTGAGAAATGAAATTTTACAATAATATTCATTTTTGTGAGCAATTAGAGTGCATAAGCGGATAATAAATATAAAACCGGCCAAGTGCGAGTCGGACTCTCGGAAAGTTATTACATAATAAATAATGTAGAACAGTTTTCTAACTACCAACATAAGTTTGTTTTTCATAGTATTTGTATGAATTACAAAGTTATGTTATTTGGTTTTTGAAAAAGTGCTATATCTCAAAAACTATCAATCGTATCTTGTTCGAACCAATTAAAACCGTTAAAAGTTTACCTTGGCATCTACCCAGATTTTTACTCTTTTAGTTTAAAAGTTAAAGGTTACACATTTTACTGTTTTGAAAGGGCTTATCTCTCAAACAATCGACTTACAGAAAAAATGCGTTTAGAAACCTCAATGTCAATTTTGAAGACCTTTCTATAGACTCCCCACATATGTAGGTAAGATGAATTTTTTTTTTCGATTTCAGTGCCATTTATAGGGAACCCCCCTAAAATTTAATATACTCTTTATTATTGTACATATTTTAGTACATTTGGCTACGGAACACTAAAAAATATTAAGGTACTAATTAAAATTACTAGTTGATACAAACGCAGGGATTTTTGGTATAAACTCGAAATTGTTTATTTAGGGGACCGTCATAAACTCGTCCTCTCATAATTTGACTCGGGTATCCGTTAATATGGTGCCAGATGAATATTAATAAGAAGTGAACTAAATGTACTTTAACATATTTTAAAATATCAAAATAATGATTTTTCTTACACGTAAAACGTGTATTCTGTTTTACCGATGTTTCTGCTTTACCGATTTTTATGGTAGATTATAACAGCAATTAAGCTGTTGTACATTTGTCGTTAGTAATTACTTAAAAACCTTACATTATCATACAACATTTACAGTATATTTGTTTTAGTTTTAGCTAACCCATATCTTAAGGGATAACATATCGTGGTTGTATTAGTTTTGATTTTTTCACTTTATATTTACTGTAATAAATCTTTCATATTTCATACCAAAGCACTCGAGCTTAGATGCAAACATAGAGAAATACACAACTAGAAACGTTGAATGCAGGGTAGAGCTTGTACTGCATATGATTTTGATTTGGATTTTTCTCATGAAAACTATGAAATATATCACCATTAAATTCATTAAAGATTGAACCAAACCAAACAAACCATTAAAGATTGAATACCGCTTGTTGAGTTCAAAGCAGAAAGGCAATTTGATGGCGACTTTCTAATACAGACTTACCAAAATCAATTGTTTTATTACTCTAGAATACTCGTATTAGTAATTAAATATAGATTTTGAATATAGTATATGATAATCATGCTACATATTCTGCCTTAGTGCCCAAAAAGTTAATACATCATCGAAATTGATGCTTGAAGTTGGAAAAGGCGTGATGACAGTGTAAAAAAATACGGTCGAATTGAGAACCTCCTCTTTTTTGGAAGTCGGTTAAAAATTAATGTAGTTATAAAATAATTTATTTTAATATTAATTATAAATGTGAAAGTTTGTGCGGATGTATGTGTTTGTTTCGCTAATTTCGAAAATTCGAAATAAATTAACACATAAAATACTAATTATTGTAGTAAACGTACGTAAGTTACTAAATAGACGCCGAGCACTTTGATTACAATTTGATAGCAGTTTTATCTGCCCCACTGACCAATCTACCAGTTGTTCAAGCGATATTAGTCGATGGAGAGTCAGCCTTAGCGTTATGGATTAAAAAGTTGCAAAATGCATTACTAAAGTCTTATTTCGACTATTGACAAACCAAAGTTTTATTGCATCAATGTAATACACCCACTGATTATAATATATTACATCAAAGATGTATAATGGCTAATTTTTAAAAGCTTGTCTTGAAACTCATTCGACTCACTATGGAAATGAGTTCTGTACAAATTGAAGAACTAGGGTAATTTACAACATTGTATATTTAACGAGGATCGATATGGCTTCCACTTTTTTTTCTATGTAAGCAAATGAAATTCAAAGTGACAGATGTTATAATCTTCGAATTTATATTCGAAAAATGTCTTTAACCTTTACTTTCGCGAAGACAATTATGTAACACAGAATAAAAAAAATCAAGAAATGTTAAGCCTGTAAAAAGACATATATATATATATATATATATTGATATAAATCGATGAAAGTACCTGTCTTACACAGATTTTCTAGGAAATTTAGATAATTTAGGCCAATTTACATTCCGGCTTTTGGGGTCGACAAAACTTCCAAACAATCAAAAAGGAACCCCCGACGTATCCTTATTAGGGACTTACTTTACCACTTAATAACTTTAAGATAGAGGATATAGGGGTTATTGATAACAGAAAATATTATCCACGAGCGTGTGGCTTGGAAGTTTATACATGACTGAGATGCTACGAAGCGAATCTATCGTCGAAGGGTTGGTCTGTTTCAAAGTTTTAATTAAACAAGGACTGTTCTGATTGTTACTTTCGTTATATTTATTTATAATATTTTACCTATTAAACCTTAAAATTGTATAGCAAAATTGGTGTTCATTAAAATCAGAAATATGAATCTTACAATAAGTATTTACCTATATCGAGGAAGTGTAGATAGAACTTTTCATAGAAAGCAGACTGTATTTGTAAAATGATTTTTATGCTGTATCAAATAATTACGTCAGATGTATACCTATAATATGAAGTATTTTTATCCTTTTTCGCTAAAAACTTGCGATAATAGTGTCTCCGTTTCTATAACTGAAATTTAACAAACTTTATCGCGATGTACACGTAAAGATATATAAGTTTATTTTAACTTCGAAAACATTTAGAGGACTTTTAAAGTCTAAATGCCTGCGCCCATCTCATTGTTAATTATGAAACAACTATAATATTATTTAGTTGTTTAGTTTAACTCATTGTTTAAATAAAATATTCCTTCCTGGTTTTCCAGTCCTGTGTAATGTGGTACTAATAACAAAATCGAAACGGAGCCTAATGGCTCATCAGGCCCTATATGTATTCAATATCCACCCTCTAATGATCGTGAATAATGTAAAAGGGAAGCGTTTTGTGGGGATAGAAACTTTCTAAGTAGGATTGTTTGTATTTTAGTTTCGGTTAACAATTAAATTTATTTTCCTTTCCGTTCAACGTCATGAATAAATATACACGTCAGTGTCGTATTATGGATTGGGTATAGGTTTTTGTTTTAAATGATGTGTGAGTAATATTCGAGTTTGTTTTTCTTTTTAGTATTCCAGTATTCAATTATTAATTACCACCATTACCTAATAGAATTATAACAGTTTACTAACAGTAATTAAGCTTAAAAAAGCATTTGAACATAAATAATATTAGAAGAGTCAAGAAAGATAAATAAATCAATTAGCAACCCTAATATTACAAAGGTATAGTTTACACGCCTTAACCAAATATCATACATGTACATACACGATGTACCAGAGGATTTCTTAGTCTAACTAACCGAATAACTCAATTTATCCCTGGCAGTAGCTCTATAATCTGGCCCAATTATAATAACGAATATGGGTGCTATAGCCAAGTACAATTAAACGATGTTTTCAGCTCGGTTATTCGCTGATCACATAATTAACAATCAGTTTCGTGCAATATTTCTCCGATAGATGAGATAATCTTAAAAACGGTTGAATAAATTTTTCAAGACTTTCACACCAAGACTTTAACTCTAGAAAATATAACTTCCATGTAAAGCATTAATGGATATGGCTTAATTTTTTAAAAATGATTCTACATGCCAGTAACAGCAAATATGCGTCTAACGAACAGGAAAGTGTGAGGCATAATTGCCAGTTATTTCTTTTTATTGCATGTGGTCAGTTAGCACGCAAGTCAGTCTGCGCAAGGATAAGAGGCTAAATCGTGAAGCGTTCCACATTTTTTATTTGCAGAGCAGTGATAGCCAAATGGGTGAAAATCGGCCTCTCAATCGGGGGTCTGAGGTTCGAATCTCAGACCACTGACGTTTCTAAAATGATGCGTATTAGAAATAAATTATCACTGCTTTACGGTGAAGAAAAAGATCGTGAGCACAACACTGCATACCTGAGAGTTCTCTAAAAAAAACAGTTCTCAGAGTGCGTGTCGTGTGATGTCTACCAATTAGCACTTGGTCAGCGCGGTGGACTATGGCCTAAAACTCTTTTACTCTGAGAAAATACCCGTGCCCAGCAGTGAGACAATAATGGGTTGACGATGTGTTCAGTTTGACGTTGTTAGTTTTAAAATAATACCGTAACTATATTTTATTAGTACCGAAAAACCAAGTACAAATTGTACTCGTATGTCAACAAGCTTCAAAGTGTACTATAATTCAAGGTGTTCCTCGTTTCAGAACACGCTACAAGGGTCCAGAAAGGTCTTGGGTATCGTCAATAATTCATCTGTCTTAAGTCTTCAAACACAACTGGTATCAACTGACATTAGAACTTTAATTATTAACCGAGAAAAATATATCTTTGGTTAAATTCTTAAATCCTGAACAGGGTTTAAGTTCTTTATAACGCACAGGTGGAACTCCACCGACTCAACGCCATCAAAAATAAGCGAAGCAACGACGATATACCTTCCTCAAATGCTCTTAAAGTCTATTTTACTCTTTTTACATACACGGATCCCGCATCCGTGCATTTTTCTGGGATAAAAGTACGCTATGGCAATTTTTGACCCGTAAGCGATCACTGTGGAAAAATACATCCCGAACCATGGTAAAAACAAAATAACGCTGTGCCACGGGAACCTTATATTTTTGACGTGAAACGTCTTTAAAATCGGTACCATGTTAGAATATCTGACTGTAACGAATTGGTCTATATAGTCTGACCTTAATAACTACAAAAATATTTCTCGTAGAAACATAATTTAGCGTGTATACTCAGCTCACTGCTATATGAACTTTATTTTTAGGGAGAGGCACTACGTAGAATAAAGGAAACCGCCGCTCTCACTAGTTTTTATGCAATATAACTCACACATGGTAGCGCGGTGATTCTTTTGTGAAATTTACGGAACTCATTTAGACCAATCGACTTTAATAATAATAGATGTAACATGGACTACATTTGTATTAAAAAAAACCTATAAGTGTAAAAAATTAAATCAAAAATCAATAGTTCAGCCTAAGCCCGAGCGAGGGACAGCAAGAAATATAAAACACGGCTATCGTCGGAAAGAGTAGGTTCTGAGCCACGCACAGTTATCCCAATGCCCGGCACCGAGCAAGTGAGGCAGTTTTGGTAGCGTCTTAAAGCTGCGATGCCACGCTTGGTAAACGACGCCGATTCCGCGAACATTAGTCAATCTGGTTTTCTTTCAAACATTAACACTAAAAGATATAGACGTTCCATGTTTAAACTAACAGCCGTGTGCACCAACACAACCCCACCCGATTTCTTTCATTTTAATATAATACATTATTTCAGACTATTACTATTGACATTAGCCTATCTCTGTATCAAATTTCAACCAGTACCGTTCAGGCGCTCGGACGTGATTGAGTAACAAATATCTATCTATCCCCATACAATTTCGCTTTCATAACAATGTAAGTCAAAAAATGTGCAAGGCGGAAATGTATTTACTTCTAGTTGTCCAATTGAATTCGCATTCATTCGAATCTGCATTCAAATCGAATCAGTCGTTCCTGAGATTAGCGCGCACAAACGCACAGACAATCAGATAAACAGATAAGAAAATTAAAAATCATGTATTTTGGTTCTATTAATCAATAAAGACTCCTAAAAATGATATCTCCTAAATATCTTCCATGTACAAGAATTTATCCCCTGTAGATTTATTATATGTATATAGATTATTGACAAAGAGTAAACCTTTACAACCTTGAGCTTCACGGCAGTATTGATTTCAGAGCCCAATCTTAGGTGACACCTATCTGTAGGGTTCACAACATTGACTACTACCTTGTATCTCTAGCGAAAGTCGTAATTTTCTGAAACGTTTCCGGCACGACCAACGAACGGAAACAGGACCCGGGCAATCGCCTGATAAATACCCCACGATTTACACTGTTGCTACAATTTTCCTCACAACGTCCAATTGGCGTACGTTTACAACTAAGATAACAATAAACACGTTTTGGATATGTGTAGGTTAACATAATTGATATCAAATGAGTTAGTTAATGTAAAAGTTTTAAACCATCCATAAATTTTAACTAAGTTTTTCCTTGTTACTGTTGTACTCCATCATATCAAATAATACATTGCAGTAGCTACTGATAAGTAAAAGTCTTTAGTTCAGAATGTCCGCTGTTCACTTTGGATGCCATGTCCACAATTATTTCTGTATTTATCTGCAATCTCATGTCTTGTTCTATTGAGAATATGGTAAAATTGGTATGAGATCTAGTTCAGTTTCTACCATCTGTGTCTGGCCTAATCTTAAACAGGAAAAGAAATTCCTCCTTCAAAAGAAATTATCAATGTTAACATAGTAACAATCAAACATGCAATCTACCAAAAGGTAAGTGGTTAGTGTCGCCTATGGTCATCTGTAGTTAACTCCATATAGAACAGGGAATCCACTTGAAGTCAACAAAAACAAAAGTGTAAGCCTTAAATGCTTTACAATAGAAATATGTTTTACCATTTTACACGACCTACAAATAACCTATATACTCACTATTGTGCTCTGTTGATACGCATGAACTGATAGTCATAAACTTCAGTCTTAAAATGAACACTTTTTTAAAATTAGGTAAACTTTAATATCCCAACTTTACATGCGCAACCACTCAATTCAAAATTTATCAATTTAAAGTTAATTATACCGCTATATCCAAAAAAATGCCTAGAATTAGAACTTTGTGCTCTAATTGCACCATGGTTAATGGGATTTTAATTAATTCTTATAATTTTAACCCGGCATAAAAACTAAATGCAGTGTTTAATTTTTACTTGGCTCTCCTGAAAATTAGCTTTGTTAAAAATAGTTTTGTGTTTTATTATTATTCAATCTAAGCGATCATGCAATCTTTTAAAGCCTACTAAGCATAATAACCTTTCAAGGATATAAACTAAGTTCAAGAAAGTTCTTTGAAATGTCAAAGCACAACATCAGGTCATTACTTACAGGTCGAGTCGGGGGTTCGACCTCGTCTCGCCCAGTAACTAATGGCTGTGGTGTGCTTAAATATGTTCCACACAACTGCGCTACATAATACCAAACGGCCATTCCTAAATGCTTTCTAATTTAGAATTTTCTTGCCGTTTGTGTTTCGTATTGCCTACGGTGTGGCAGAAGGTAACAGAAAAATTTCTTAAGTCTTTATAAAAAAAAGAATTTATAAAAAAGTTCTTAAAATGTGTTTGTTTAGGTGTACTATAACATATACATAGTTTAGGTAACATTATGTTTTTTTTTTTTTTTTTGTTCTCG
>MOOZ01000141.1:222056-233820 GCA_002930495.1 Cecropterus lyciades | reverse complement strand
ACAATATAGGTTTAAGATAAACTATGTTATTTTAAGGCTAAATTAGTTGTTACCTTTTTGTGAGAGCAAATAAATAAAGTATTATTATTATTATTATTATTATTGTTATCAGTATCGTATATACTTCGATATGGTATATGGTATATACGATATTTGGTAAAAAACTGTTATTTTGATATTACAAACAGACACTTCAATTTTATTTATATGTATAGATGTATAGATAAACATGACAAAATACCGACAATCAGTGTAAAGCAACCACGTATAAAGTCAAGACAAAGTTTTTTGCATATCATTACATTTCCGTGCAAGGAAGGGAAACGGATTTAAATTTTTGCTTTAAATTGTTCGACCAAAGAAAACCCGAGCAAGTGCCAGCTGAACTCCCAATTTTTATACTAAAGAAGTAATAAAGGAGTTGTAATTCAAGCGATGTAAGTAACCCATTGAAATAAAAATCTGAACTAGTATTTCATAATGCCGATCGCTTGTCGTTACGCGGTCGCCTTTCCTGTCACACGTTCCGTTCACGCGTGTTTATGCCCACAGGCGCATCCTACACACATGAATTATTCACTCCAGTTTCATGCGGATGACTCACAGTGACTATGTGAGAATGCGTACGAAATGATAGTATGCAAGTGGTATGCATGTCATGCACGCACACATAAATATAAATTTGTTATTCGCAATTTGCGTATGTTTTTTATGTAACTTGGAGGGTTTAAAAACATTTATCATCTTGCGCGTATTACGTCTTTGTCTTTGTATTACTCTCCATCTCACATCTAAGTGACTTCATTTTGTCGTTCTCGCTTCCTTCTTCGCAGAATAGTTTTGGTTCACTTAAATAAAAACAAAAATAAAACAATAAATTATACTATGTAGAATTGCATTACCAATTTTCACGTTGGTAATGCAATTCTACATAGTATAATTAATTGTTTCCTTTTGCCGTGCCATATTGCCACGATGCGATGTCGATGCGATTTTTTTTAACAGAAAGAGAACATTTCCAGTAATTGACATTGATTTGTCGTACAATATTGCAACGTATCATAATACGAGGTTTAATCAAATGTCTTTTAACCCTCAGGCGTTAAAAAGAATTATTTACTTCCACGCAGGAAGCACGACCCTCCCTATTATTCTCCGCCCGACATCTAAGTGGCTCCATTTTGTCGTTCTCACTTCCTTCCTCACAGAATAATTTCAGTTTAGCTTGTAATTGATAAAAGATGATAATTTAATTTCAGAACTGAGAAGCTTAACAATGCTTTCCAAACTTGAAACCATAATTTTGTAAGCACTGTTTGTATACAGTTCCGCCTTTGTTCTACTGCCTGGTTTTCGAAAAGGTAAATTTAAATTATTTAAATTTTAATTTATTAATTATAACAGTAAATTTAAAAGGTAATTTCTTTAGAAAAAATCCTTTACACAACACAGACTTAAATTAAAGAATATCAGTATAGTAGTACCAAATATCAGTTAAACAATCTACTTACCTAGTAGTCTGACAGATGTTTCCTTGAAATACTGGTATTTTTTAGCATACTGCATGGAATTTCATAATTAATGTAAAATGTTATTACTATTCGAGTTTAATAATTAATTTTAACGAGGAATAAAAGGAACGTAAAAGCTAGAAAATTAATAAAATTTACAGTAGGGCGAAAATTTGCAAAATATATGACTTCCGTCTCCGGACTGTTCTTGCGTAAAAGCTCATAAAATCATAGCAAATTATTTCTGCCTCATAACAACAGTGTTATGCGCTGTTGTGTTCTGGTCTGAAGGGTGTGGTAAGGGAGACATACTTTCTCGAGGCATTCCATGTTAGTCCTCAGGGGTAGCAACGTATGTGTAGCTAACCATAGGTGAGACTTTGATGTTACCTAGGGTTAATTACAGATTACATTCCATGGGCGGCAACAGCCACTTACCAACAGGTGGGCTGCATGCTCGTTGGCTACTTCCATACTTTTAAAAAAAAGCAAGATATATAAAATTCTTCTCCTATTACACGAGAGAGCGAAACATCAAAAGTCGGTGTTTTAATTTTTCATATGTTGGGTACGTACGGTCAGTCGACCACAGAAACAGTGGCCCTTAAGAACCAAGTTGAAACGTCAAGAATTAATATTTCTCCCTTATCCCTTCAAACCATAACGCAGCACCACTTAACTTGGGTATGGCAGTGGTGTTTTCGAGCCACAAAGCATTTTATCATCTACAAACATTATTAGTGTGTTAACAAATGCTAACTATTACACAACAGTTTTAAAGATGCAAATAAAGCTAGCGAATACGTGTGCGAGCAAAGTTCATCGCAGGATGGAACTAACAGGAGTTAGTTCCACCTTGCGATGAACTTTGCTCGCATCTACACATCTACATTAACACATCCTTGTGTACGAATTTTCCACTTTCCTCCATGCTCTACAATAACAAAAATACTTATTTTAAAAACCTCTCAATTTCTAAAGAAATGTAAAAGCAAAAAATAATATTTCCTTGCTATTTTGTTATTGGGTCCTAAATTTAATAACATCAGAAATATTTTGATTGAAGTGGAATGTAAAGCAGTGGTAATAAATTACCAATGATTACATAATTTTAGAAATATCTGTGGTGGCACGCCTGGGATTCGAACCTGGGACCCTTGATTGAGAGACCAAGTTTCAACCATTTGGCTATCACTGTTTTAGATAGATAGTTGTTATTCATGTATTTACCTTATTACCACATTATGTAGTAATATAATATAATAATAATCGTAATAATAATCTGGGTAGTAGGATTTTGATACACGAGAAAAGGAACACAGGACATACACACACACTTTATACTATCTATGTATGTGTCAAAAGTGCGTATAAAAATATAACGTTTGGATATCATATGTAGGAAATGTAATACAATTTTATTTAGCAGTAATTTAATCCACTACAATTGTGATGGGTTTGTACGACTTCTTTCAGTAATTCGGGACTAATTTTCCGGATAACAGTTGCTTTTGCTTTTCTAGTTGTTTAAGCGGGTAATGTAACACTCTACCATAATAATTTTTGATTACTACTTGTATTTTTATGCGTTTTAATTTCAAAATTTTTTTAAGTAAAATAATTTGAAAAATTTTCAGTCTCAGTTTCAGATACAAAAAGATTGCCATGATTGATAACAAACAAGCCAAACTATGGACGTTTGGTATAAATAACCAAAGCCTAATACGTAACCTGCTAAATAAAATGAAATACTTAAGTGGTATGCCTTAAAACCTCCGGCTATATACCTGCACAAACAGCACAAATCCACATCCAATCGTGCGTCTATATGTTTAAGTAGGCGAGCTCGTTCAAATAAACCCCACACATGCGCTGGGTTTCACGCCTTCCTCAGTCATTTAGAAACTGTTACTGGTTACCCAAGTGGCTTTGTAGTTACAGTTGTTTAGAGTGAGAAGCTTTGTTTGTCCCGAATATTTGAAAATTAACAGCGGAACGAAGCTTCGTTCCGCTGTTAATTTTCAAATATTCGTTACAGATTAATTAAAACTGTGTTTACACCGTCTGTAATTGTGTTAATAGTTGACTGTTCACAAATGTGGTTCGAGTCGCGTACGCTAACTAAATGTACTTAGTTTGCGAGAATGTTTGTCAGTTCGGTACATACGGAAATTCTCCTATGTTTAGCCGAATATATAACTACAGTTATATTTAAGATCTCTCTGGAACTACTAATCAATTAATTTTAATAAGTTCCTAATATTAAAGTTATATTTGAGCGGTACTAACAGGCCTTGCACGGTTCGACATATAGTGGGTTGTATAATGTTTGCAGAAAATATAACCCAATCATTGTTCTAGCAGATGATAGATAAAACCACTAACCTTGCTTCCCAAGTCGATCTGCGAACCAGAGTCGTGTCAGGTGTGATATGCACGTTGCTGACACAGACCACCATAATGTAGTCTCAGCTTAATCGTCCTGGGGAGTAGTCCTTACACTTCACAAATCACATGCGGTGGCAAAACTAGCCCGAGTGGAAATTGTAATGAGCGACACGATGATTTATAACAAAACCAGCTTAGACTCGCCACGCGCAAGACGACGAATATGTACTGGTAGCAAGTAGTGAAACAAAAGAGCAATGTTTGTAAAGTTTTTAGATCTACCCACTTAAATGCAAACAAAGGTTGAACAATATACTTTTGCTTGACTTTAATAAATACAAGCAAAAGAATATTGTTCAACCTTTTTTTTTTTTTTATTAAAATTGTTCTTCACCATTATTACAAAAGATCGAATTTGTTTGCGAGTTTTCATTTGAAAGGTTCTTGTAGTTTAATTTGTATTCGATTACAATATTATTCGTTCCTAAAATTTAAATAATGTAGACTTCGTGTCGAATAATGTCGGAAGCTACTCATATTTGATATTTAAGTTACTTAGTTAAATATCAGTCCTATCTGCGACTTTGTTCCTGTGGTTCCGGGATTCGACTACGCTCCTATTTGTCATAAAAGGGGGCTTTCGGGATTGCGGGCGGCAAGAGTGGGAGCTCGAACCGTCCGGCCAAGTGACCTCGTGATGTACGGCGGTATGTGTGGTGGTATGCCGTCGTAAAAACCAGCCGGTGTGGTGGGCCCAGCTGCTCACCTGGGTAGAGCTCGATGGGGCAAGGCACTCAGAGGACTCCGGTTTCGATCCGTTGAAGATCCCGCACTCCTCGCAGCGACGAGGACGACCACCGACGGGGTTTTAGTGCGGTAAAAATACCACATAATCCGGTTTCGCTCCTACGGCGCCGAGTACCTTTTGTACCTAAGGTTTTTTCTCCTCGAAAACAAAAACGTCGTATGGTAATGAAAACCGACCGAAATTTACGTACAAGCGCTGCATTCTTTATTGATATTATAATATGCTGTCGAGACTGTTCATTGCATTATGTTTGTAGCTGTATGCTACAGAATACATTTCTATATGAATGCATTAAACGCTTATGGAGGCAATTTATCACTCGTTAATATTATCTGTCGAATTATTAACTTATTAAAGTGTACATTTATTTGTAGTTGAGGAATAAAACACGAAGTTAAATTTATCATATGTATGATATATACCTTCCTAAATAATATACGACAAAAAAACTTGATTCAACGTTGAACATAATATTAAATAGACTTGCTGAGGAAGGAACTAAGAAGCTTTGAAAATAAAATAGGGGATATATTTATACTAAATTTACGGAGAACCATAATCATACCGGTCTCGTAAATATTATGCCGTGTTGGTCGTCCACTTTAAAATGGGTATTATTAAATTAAAAAGCAATTAATATTCATTTTGAGTTTAACTCGCTTTGACGAAGCCCTCGATACATGAACGATGGAAGACCAATAACGGCACAGCGCAGCTTGATAACATTTTACATTCGAGACATCAATGATTCAACATGTTCAGATAAGAAATGTTGACGACATTTTCCTCATCGTTTCAACTCACTTACGGTATATTGTCATTATTATGTAATAGAAGTAGCAGTCCAGTTGGTGTTACTTTGTCAGCAAGTCTAAATGTCTACGAAATGAAGCGGAGTATTGATGTATAACAAATTTCTGCTTTAAAAAACAAAAATATTAATATTTCGTTAGTTACTTTATATTGGTGTCACTTTATACATTAGGTGAACCACTACTTATCAGTTTTCTACGTATTTTATATGAAAAATACAATATATAATGATTGTTGTGGGTAACTTGCATATGAAGTGACCATCTTTGTCTTCGAAAGTAGCTATAAATCTGTTAACGGCTTTAGTTTGAACTTCCATGTTGTATGGAATTATTTACAGATGCCCATGGGTGGCAGTAAATTATTCTAAAAATAAGGCTATATCAGGGAAGCAGCTGAGTGGGGTACGTGAAAAGTCATGCACTGGTTCCAGCGCTTGGTTCAATCTACCGCATAATCTGTGAAGTAAAACATTAAACATATTCGACATTTAGACGACCGCGTTGCGGAGCGGTCATCATACCGGTGTAACGCGCAGGGGTTTCGGGTTCGATCCCCAACCAGACAAACATCTGAATAATGGTATCCACGACACAAGCGTGATATCCTATGAGTGTACAAAGCGTTTTTTTTATTCGGAGAAATAGCAGGAGTAATTTATGCTAATATTTTAAAGTAGCAAGACATCTGTAGATAAACTCAGATATAACTCCAATCTTTTCTTAATAATATTGCAGGGCTATTTAGCTAATATCTGGGGCAACTCGGGAAAAGTAAATCAAATATTTATCTTTACGGTGCCACACAGGAAGAGCTGTGAGCAACCAATAATTGGCGGCTATTTGTTGAAATCGCTTGCTACGTATTTCAGCTCAAAGTAGATAATTAGTTGGTAGGTGGAGGGGTTTATTTCTGTACCTTTATATTATGGGCTACTAGCAGATCCCCGCGGTTTCACCCGCGCTTAAAAAATGCCTAATAATGTGAATGATTTAGTGAATTGAGCTTCTGTATGGGAGGGGTGCTAATTTCAGAATTTTATCACCCTCCCCCTAAAAGGTCATCGTTGGACTAAGGTAAATCGTTTTCTATATTACACAAACTTTGGTCCTAGCATTTCTAAAATGATTCTACTGTCCTTAAATTACTTGAAACAGATTGTTTACATATTTACGTTGCGTGCGCGAGTAAGACCTGGGCAGTTTTTTTTTCTCTCTGTTTACATTTTTCTAGATACATCTATTAACATTTTATTGCTTTTGTAAACAAAATGTTGTAGATTTTAAAGAGTATATATGTCATAAAATATGCTTCTTAAAACATCCATGACAGGAATTGTTTCAATATTCAAAATTAAAAAAAAAAAAAACAAAGAATTACATTAAGGCCTGCAACTTTAGTTATTTTTTACATTATTTTCTTACATTTTATGTATACTTTATTTATTAAAATGAATCGAATTGACTATGGTAACAGTATTAATTGTAGGTGGCAATAAAACATATTGATTTTCATGTGATCCTACTCGAGAAAGAACGACGTATAAAAGGCCATATGCCCATGAGAAAAGCACTTTTTTCTTAGGTCGATGCCAGCTATTGAGAAAGTTTGTCCCTGGGATTCATTTATTGTAAGGGCAAACGGGATCAGTGAAGATTGTTGCTACAATCACGTTGTCACCTGATCCAATACTATACCAAAAGTATTGTGCTATCACACATATTAGGAAGGCTTCAATTTCTCAATAGTATAATGGGAGTACCAGCATTCAATTTTAATTCGTGAGATGGCAAACGCGCAGGATTCAGGGAATTTAAAAATTCTTGTGGGTAGTGCAGCGTAGTACTATGTACGACGTTACACATGCTGTCAATCGACTTGTAACATTTAAAATCAACGGGTACTTTTTCCACAATAATTTTGTTTATCTCATTTACTGACTCGTTTCTCGGTGATCTCGCTTTCGAACTAAGCCCAAGCCTACGCTACGGCTGATTTGCAAGGGGCCATACTGGCCATTGCGCGGCGGCGGTAGTGTTAATTTTCTTAACTTCGTAATATCTTCTTACGTAATTCGAAAAGTTATCTATTGGAACAGTTTTGTATATGAAATGGTTTATTTGGATAAAGATTAATACGAAAGTATTGTTATCATAGCCTGATTTGGTTCAACTTTTTATTACCTTTTAAAATGTAAAAACCGGTTGTAGTGACATAACTGCAATAGTCGGACACATAGCATCGCGAGGTTTTATGTAGATATTGATATGTGCTCTAATATTGTAGAACATTTTTTTATTAACATTTCTATAGCTTTCGCAGCGTACGCGACGAAAAGAACTTTTAATAATTTATTTACACCTTGGTTCACATTACTGAAGTTTTAGCAAAGATCCCTTATTTTTTCTTGTAATAAATATAGCTTATGTTACTTTGGAATAATGAAGAATTCTAATCGTGAAAGAATTATTAAAATCAGTAGTTTTGACTTTATTAATTACAAACATACAAAAATACAAACATACAAAAATACAAACATACAAAAATACAAAGTTTTCCTCTTTATAATATTAGTATAGATATACATATAGATATAGATAAAGATCTAGATGAGCAGGCGGTCGAGTGAAGCGGGGCAGAGGGGACGGACTCGCAAGGCATTTCAAGTAAAGAACGCTGGCTCACCGAGCTCTAAATGTTTCGCTGCTAATTACTTCTAACGACGATATCTCAAAAACTATTCATCGTAGTGATATAGTGTAAAGAGCAATTTTAATCTAAATTAAATGCCTAAGCTAACTAACTATTCATTTGGATGAGGATTATAGTGAACTAAAGAAAATAGCTTTGAAAATAACGTAATGTTTTTAATTAAAAATTTGAACATAAAAGTGGTTATTATAAGTCAACCGTAAGAAATAGAGATATGCTATCGCGGACTTATTTGTAGCGTTTTTATAGATTTTGAATTAGAATTAGTTTATAGATTTTGAATTAGTTAGTACATTGCTCAACTGTATCTTTGCTAGTTTACGCGGCGTTCGCGTGGAAAGCTCCCAGTTGGCGAGATTACTTTCGACCTCTTAAACATTTATCGCCGTAATTCTCTTAATTTACATAAAATCATAATAAATTATATACCTTAACCTTCTTCAGAAATCACTTTTTCTAATATTGTAAACGGCATAAAAATCCGTTCGGTAGTTTTCGAATTTATCGCTTTCAAGACTGACAGACTGACGCGGCCAGGGACTTCTTTTTACAAGTAGCTTCGGGATGGTCTGGCTTTAAATTATCTTTTGGACCGCAAACTATTTTATATATCCGACTGAATATTGAAAGTCCATGCATCTGAAAGATATTTTTTTGCATAAAATATAATGCTTTTGCATAAAATTACGTAAATTCAATGCATACAAAATTAACTTAGGAGAAGAGGGATATCTTGAAATCGTTGACATACATACAATTCATTTATTTGCTAACATCATTGCAGACGACATACGCTTGGGCGTCATTATTATTAAGCAACTTCATTAAAAGTATTGGTAGATTGCTTCCAAAGCATGGGTATTTTACAAGGAGATACATGAGACACATGATAATAGAGAGCCGTACTCTAGAACCGACCCATTTAAGTTTTCGTAAAAGGCACACCACCTGTGATCTACATACATATGTAACTATAACACATTTGTGTGAGTTCATTTGTATATTTGAGTTCATTTATGTAATTATTCTTACACTTGTAATATTTAGTTAAGGTGCAAAGACGCAACCTTAAATAAATTAATGTCATAATTATAAATACATACTTATACATTACTTCTTATTATAATTACCTATTTTAGATCTGTAATGAAATATAACGATACAATTTATTAATTATTATTTAGTTGTCAATCGTGCATAATTGGTGTGTTCATTTGCATGTACTGAAATTGCATAAAAGTTGATTATTAAACAAATTATCAATGAATTAATAAAATTAATGAATTACAATTGAATTATTAATTTAGGTAAACTACCACAGGTTTAATAACCACATTTCTACCTAATAACAATAATATTAAACGCTGCTGTATTTATATTAATAATTCGATCAAGTGAAACCTTAACTTAATAATGAAACATAAAAAATATTGATTTCGAGTCGATAACATATGTATATCCGCCAAATTCGGATTGTCGATTATTTTGTTAAATTCTAATGGTGCAAATGGCAGTCACTATATTGGCCACCCGGATGCCATCTTGACTTCGTAAAGGCTGATTCACACGTATTAATGAAGTCACAGTTCCGTCCGGTCTGGCACAGTATCGTAATATTGTTTATGAGCGCATCCCTGTCAGTCAGTGACGATACAGGATTCTCAGTGTGTAAATAAGCCTGATTGATTGAGCTTTCAGAACAAATGAATTCATTGTGCATATTTTTCCGTATTTATTTCATTTAGTTCTGTCGTTTCATGTAGTTTGAAGAGTGTGTACCGTGAGTCACGTTTCATCCGAGCGAAGCCGTGTCTTCATAGGTGTGATTAATGTGGTACGAAAAAAAATTATTGCATGTATAATTTTATACTTAACGATGAATTATTTCTGAATCTGGACACGGTACATAACCAAAATGTTACGATATGCAGCTGTACATACGTATCTGCGGGTAAGATATTATTAGTTTGAGCATAAATTGGAATATACAAGTAGCAATACTGTCACTCCTAGCTTTAGCAGCCATTGAAACAATGCACAAAGAGTTTAGGATTACTTCCTTGCATTTACTGCAAACAAAGCTTACGTTACTTGTTCAGTGCACATTATAATATTTACGCTCTAAAACAGTGAGATTTATTCAGAACAATGTGATATTGTGAACGTAGGACGAAGAACGTAATTATTTAAACAGTTAAATTTCACGTAATATTTGACGTAATGATAAACAGTCAATTTTTATTAACCTTACTAAATATTTATAATCTTTTAATCTTTTAAAATAATATAAAAATGTGTTATTGTTGTGTATTATGTTATAAGTAAAATACTAATATTTAAGATACTTGAGATCGGTTTGATAACAGCGTAATCGGACTGCGATTTGATAAATATGACTCAAATCTTCACGACGTATCTGTAATTTCACTTGCAAACTTGTGTATCACGGAATTTTGAAATATCGGTTCGTTCCACTTATGAACAATGAAGAATACAAATCTATGTATATATGAGATACCAAACAACTGAATTAGGTGTAATGAAAGTTATAAACATGCTAGACATGTTATGGATTAACGTTCTTCTTGAAATGTGTATCTATGTGTATTTATGTTTTACTCCTAAAAGCTCTAAAAGTTAACTGTCGGTATCACGCTAAATGCTACACATATAACTTAATATTAGACTAGCAGACCCGTGCCCACTTCGTTGGGCATTGAAAAATTGTTGGTATGTTTCTTAGTACTAAATGATTTAGTTGTTAGGTTGATTACCCAACTGCCAAAAGGAGGGTTACGTTTTTTTTTATCGCGTATGCATGTACATATGTACCTATTTGGATGCCAATTTGACGAAACATCTATGCTCTATTATTTAAAATCTTGGTGTAATTACGCTTTGTTTGGTAATTTTAAAGTGTATATTAAAATTATTTTGATTTATTATGTTTATTTTAATTGTTCAATACCTCTTTTATACAATATTGTATATAGTGTTATTATCTGGCAGCAAAATGTATAGTTTTTATGCATATCCAACCCGAGATAAGCCAACATACCTATATTATATCTGATTATGGAAAAAAAGTTTCTTTTTTAAATCAATGCCTCCTCTTGTACCGTAACATTATCTTTAAAAACGGCAAGAAATCATGCTTGGCTAATTTTTATTTTATTATTTATTTAAAATGAATATAGAACTAAATAAACTGTGAATATTTCAAGCGTCTACCTTTTGCCGTTATTAATATCGAGAAAAAAATCACATTCGTTGTATTGTAGGGAGCCCCTTTAAATACTTATTTTATTCTGCTATTAGTCTATGTTGCTAAAGTGGCAATTGAAATACATTATCTGTGAAAATTTCAATTATCTGCCTATCACGGTTCATGAAATACAGCTCGATGACAGACATACAGACAATCAGATGGACAACGAAGTCTTAGTAAAAGGGCAACAAAGTGCTGCGTCTTTGTATGGATACCTACTGTTATGATCACATTAGTACATTTCACGATTAGGTGACCTGCCTT
>MOOZ01000141.1:166303-194417 GCA_002930495.1 Cecropterus lyciades | reverse complement strand
AAAAAAATACTGTTTGATTTTACGTCGCTTGTATTTTGCCAAAGAACAATTTAAATTATTGCGTACACATATACACCTCTAAATATCGCAAGCATTTTTACGATAAAAATTGTCTTTTGGTTATCACTCTTTTTTTAACTTATAGGAAATTATTTTCGCTTTTTTAGTTCAGCTCGTTACAAAAAAAGTGTTTTTTTTAGTATTTTAAACTATTTTTTTATAGGATCATTTCATCATCCGTGATTTTACCTGATCCTACCTGTTTATCTGTCTGTCTAACTGTTTAAGTGTATTGTTTGTAGATGGCGGCAATAATGGGATTACGAGGATGCAAGTCCTCCAGTAAATCAGGAGTCAAGCAATGAAGAAGAACCGGCAATTTCTACGTCACTTACAGAGAGATCTGACGTTGAACTCGATGACGTCGTTGAAGATTTTCTTCTAACAAAGAATGACGATGCCGCAATCTCCAACGTTGAAGACATGACTTTGAAAGAAGTTGCTCAAGAATTCAAAATTTAAAAAATAACTTTTATGGAGTTTACTTCTTTAGAATCGATTTTCATATAAGGCGCCTGGTATGAGAAAAATAGGAGGAGTAAAATCTACTGATCGAATGACCTCGTTACGTTTTTGGTTCGCAACTTATTGTGCGCACCTTTCCCTTTCTGTTATTGTTATAATTAAAATATAGGTGTAACTCTTTCGAATTTGATGTCTCAACTAAAGGTATATATTATTTTTGAATTTTTAAATATTTACTCCCATATTTTTATTGCGTTGGGTTTTTCTTTATTTTAAATTTAATTTTATTGGGAAAAAAGGCCAATATTAGGGAGGGATATAAAATAATATATTTCTGCCTTTTTCAAAAACACGTATGTCAGCTGATTCCTCTGCGTCTGTACATCACACACATGGTTATTCTGGTTTCTGTCCAAGGAATTAGGACCGGAAGAGGTACACCAGGTGCAACAAGGGCAAAATCCCACTTTGTTTGAAACACCAAATAAAAATATGCCAAAGGTGCTGTAATTAATATTTCATTAAATATAAGGCTGATTTGTAATCTCGTTGTAATGCTATTATGATTTTGCGTTAGATACAACTTTATCAAACGGTAATAACAATGTTTAAACAAAGTATTTAGGTCAATTTTAAAGTAATGTCAAATCATATATGGTACTTAAATTAAGGATGCAACGCAATCTGAGTGGGGCAGTGGACCTCAAAAGGCTATGAAATGAAGTATGTTCGCTATTTAAATTCACTTAAAATATAAATATTATATTGCGACTTCGTTTTCATGAATGTCAATGCATTTTCAGCTGACTTTTGTATGGGGTTAATTCAAGATATCCGTGGGCGGCAGCTACAACTTATCATCGATAGAATTGCATTCTTATTTGCTACTTCTATAAAATGTTAAGTGAAGTAGCCAATGCTCTTAAGGTCCACATACAAACCACCACGCACATAAATGGTGCAATACGTAAAAACTCCAATACATCACACATTAACATATTGCACATTCATGTTTACAGTTTGCAGCCGGCATACGCCGCGTGTTTGCTAACAATCAAATGCCAATATTTGTTGTAAATCGCTCGGCTTGCCAAGCAATTGCTCTGATGGAATTGAAAATAGAAAATATTTCCATACTTTCGTTTTAATTAATATCTATAGTGAAAATTAATGCTTTTATTTTTCTACATTGTTCTATACATGGTTATAATTATAAAACAAAAAAACACGCTTTCTAGACTAATAACCCCACACTAGGATTTTCCCCTGTGTTGTAGGTGCCATGAACACACAAAGACGAACTCACAAACACCCAGATCCAGAACAGAAACCTAAACTCATCATTCAGATGTCTGTCTGGCGGGGGATCGAACCCGGGACCCAATGCGTGTCAGACCGGTATGGTGACCGCTTCGCCACGCGGGTCGACAATTATTTATTATTATTACGATTAACTTGGTTGTTGGCTTGCGAAAATCAATTTTTTCCAAAATTCCTAAATATTTAAAAATTGTTGGATGTACCCCTCTATAAATTAACACATGAATTACTCTTAAATTCTTTAATTGATATTACAGACCGGGCACGCCTCTTAGCAGTATCGAAGCGTGAGTCCGGTTTCTGGCTACAGGCACTTCCATCGAGCAACATAGGGACCCTTTTAGATAATACCACATTGACTCTATGTTTGTGTTGCGACTCGGGATAAAAATCAATGAGCCACATCGTTGTGTCTGTGGAAAAGGTGTTGATCGAGCTGGTCATCACGGACTGTCGTGTCAACGCAGTGCCGGCCGGATGTCACGTCACGCAAGCATCAAGGATTCCTCCGTCGGGCATTTGTCACCGTACCGCCCAATCTTGAGCCGAACGGTATAGTGCGTGATGATGGCTAGCGGCCAGACATGGATGGGACATGTGTTGATATCTTGGCATCGTCACATGTACAAGCGACTTCGATGCGTGCTGGTGCGGCGGCCGAATCTACGGAGGCTGTGAAGCAGCGCAAATATGCAGCCATTTCTCAGGGCTACATGTTTGTCTCATTTGCAGTCGAGACGATAGGACCGTGGGGGCCGGACGCGAAACTTATACGGGTCAGCGATTTGGCTCATTTATTTTATTTATAGTTTTTAATTTTAATTATAATTTGTATAGGAAAAAAAAGTTAAATTTAGATATAAGTTATTGTAATAGTCAATATATTAATAAAAACATATCTCATGTTTTGAAAATATATAATCAATTAGCTTATCTAGCCAATATTATGAATAATAAGCTTATGATATTTTAAAATATACTCGTATGTAAACAACTAGAAAAACAGTTATTATTTATTTAAAATATTAAGCACGCACCGTATAAAGCGACAATAATTTTGGGTGATCGTGACATTGGATTATGTCTATAACACGTGCAAAGCTGACGCTGTCATGTTTTTCGCGCGACACCGCAATGAATTGCCGGGCGGTAATTGGCTGCGGTTGACGAGATACCGCGCATCGGCTTGTATTTAACTTTACACTGAAAAATTGCAATGTGTTTCGGTACTTGTTCCACAACTAAAGGGAAGATGTTGCGGCAGCTGTACAGTTAGTATGGAATTATTACGTTCCTTCAAAATAATCATTTTGTACGTTTTCGTGCATACATTACGGTTTCGTTGTCAGCCATAAAATACAACTTACTTTGCAACGATGGGCGAAAACATAAACGATGATTGACTTTATAAAACGAAACAAACTCTTCAATGGGCACTGGTCCCTAGGGACAAGAGGCCATTATCAGTCATCTTAAAGTAGGTAAGATTTTGTAATAAAACGTTTTCACGTTTCACATAGGTATATTATTTACTAATGTTAAGACATCAGGTAAGGATCTTGATATTTTCAATCAAAGAGCTATTGTATTGTGTTGGGGAGGGAGTAAAGGTAGAAACACACTAAGCATTTCGAAACTAAGTCGTCAATAATAGCACTGCATCTATGGCCGACTTACAATAACTTTAAGTATACTTAGAGTTTATTTTGTTTATTCTCCTGTAGTCACTAATATGTTGCTAGATATTTTTCACGCTTACCTCACGCTCACGTTACAATGTAGTGAGGAAACAAATACCTTATCTCTGAAATGACCATACACTTTCATCGCCAATTGTGTCGACTGCTTCCCGCATTACGACATATTCATAAAATTCAACGCTCATAACTGCCTACGAAAGCGTTAAATCAAAATGGAAAATGGTTCGATTTAACGCCCCGCAGAGCGCGAATAGGGCGCGCTTTTTAACTGACTTCCAAAAAGGAGGAGGTTCTCAATTCGACTGTATTTTTTGTTATTTTTGATACATCGAAATTTGTGGTTAGGATGAACCGATTTTGACAATTTTTTATTTGAAAGGTGGTGTTTCCCGTTGAGTCCCATTTTAATTTGGGTCAGTGTTGACAACGGCATCCGTGAGAAAAACTTATAAGTCTTAAATTTGCGTTAAATATGTGCGCGACAAAATAAATGAACGAATAACTAAGCTTCTACTGATCCGATTCTCATGAAACTAATGTAATGAAAAATGTGACCTTCTACTCCTCAATCCTGATGATATACCCCTACATGCTACTGCCCTACCGCTAGCCCTACTGCTAGCCAAAACCAAAGAAGTTAGCTATTTGGTGCTTACGAGTATGTAATAAGATTACTGAGCAAAGACATACTATGAAATATTTGACCTTCAACTTCTCAACCCTGATGATGCAGGGGTACTTCGAGTCTAGACAATAGAAGTAAACCATTTAGTGCTTACGTATATGCTGTAAAATAACTATGCAGTGATATTACATGAAAATTTTGACCTTCAACTCCTCAAACCTGATGATACAGAGTACTGCATCGTCACCTCTGTTCACTGTTTTCATATTCATAGTATTTATCCACATGTTTTTAGTGTCTACATTCACACATGTGTTTCAGTTTCACATAGTGCGATTTATATATGTGCTGATAAATTATATTCAGTAGTGATTTAAATTCATTATTTTGATTAATATATTTACTATTCGTAAATATTCGTGAAAAAAATGTGTTTATAGACTTTTTCAAGTGCTCCAATATAATTGAGGTTTTCTATCCGTCGATATAAATTAAATATTACCTATTATTTAACATAATGAATACTAAATATTATTATGTTATTAATGTTTAATATTTATTATTGGTTATTTAATAATACCAAAGAAGTATAACTTCTCACGCGCGTACGTAAGTACACGCTCCTTTTTTTTAACTTTTTTGTGGTTGTTGTTTGTGGTGGTGGTTATGTTATCAATGTTTAATATTTATTATTGGTTATTTAATAATACTAAAAAAATATAACTTCTCACACGCGTACGTAAGTACACGCTCCCTTTTTTTTACTTTTTTTGTGGTATAGAAGTCGGTTTCTAATTTTTTGTTAAAAAAAATTTTCGAATATTGCCAGTAAGTAATGCATGCGGCAATATTGCAAATATCCATAGATAACCATGCGAGCTGCTATTTCGTAATTCATTGTGGATTACAACTCAGCAGTATTGCTCCGCTCTACATCTGAAATTAATCAACTATCACACCGTAAGCACTGCGAGTATTGCGTACCATTATGCATTTGAATTATTTTGTTCTACTTTATTTCAATATCTGTATACATCAGAAGCTAACCCGTATGAATACGTATCAAGGCTTGTGTAACCTGTTTTTTACATTTAACACGATAGGATAGCCAAATAAATTACGACTAATTATATCAGAGTGTACCTACCGTACTACTGGAGTAAGAATCATAAAATTTGGGCAATAGGTTACGAGTAATTTTATGATGTAGGAATTCTCTAAGAGAGATATTTTGTATGTTACTTAGGGGGATTATGTGGTGACTAGAAAACAAAGTTCAGGAGATGGATAATTCCATTTTTCTATATAACAGACCGCAGTAGGTGTTGATTATTGTCATAATCAGCACCTACTGCGGTCACCAATACGCATGCCAAGTGCTGTGACTATTGGTAAATAACCGCCATTAGGGAAAGTATAAGTCCAGTGGTGAATCAAAGGACCGACGGATGGATGAAATTTTTAACACGCTTTTATTAGCTTTGGTCGTATGTATGTAACGGAATGTTTGAACGTGATTTTTATCTACTTTCAAACGTCGGATTGAGTGTAAACTATGTGTGCACGCTTATATATATATATATATATATAAGCGTGCACACATAGTAGGTAGGTGCCCCTTATTTAACATCCTAGGGCTTGATTATCTTGCAAGTAAGCAAGCTTGTATGCAAGCGTGAAGTATGTGAGGAGTCGAGTTAGTTATTGCGCACTAACCGATAAGGATGCATGGCATATACGTTCGGGAAATTGGCAATATTAAACTAAAGTGAACTTGGACATTCGGACTTTAATTTTCATCCTTTTAGTGGCATTGACTTCCGTCACAGGAATAAGTTAGGGCAACGGTGATATTATACATTACATACTGTCGCATATCCCGCAATCTAAAACGTTGAAATATATGTTCCATTATATCAAACCCAAATACTAAGTTATATTAAGCTCGCAACAAAATTGGCCGATTTCCAAAAAAGATTTTATTCCCTATTTCGCCCTTTTTTAACTATTATTTATTAATAAACCACAGTCTGAAAATGTCTACAATTACAACAGAAATATTCCATTATCTATGCTGTTTACTCGGTTTAAGTACCCGTACTATCATAATTATATTACACAAGCTTTATTCGCAGAATTAGTGTTTGTTGGAGGCCATTGAAAGTATACGCAAGAAATTTAACCTCGCTCCGTAGCTCTTACTATGAACCTTGCATTTTAGCACGAGCTGTATTTAAACAACTTTCAGTCTTATATGCGTTTTCATAAAGAAAGAGTGAGTTTTAAGTAAAAGTTATAATAAAAGAAGATGAATGTCCAATTGTTTGCAAGATCGGACTATTTATGTGATATGTATATTGATATTTTCATAATACACATTCTATATTTGATATATATTTTCATTTTTATACATAGCAGCGAACTGTTTGTGCAGAGGTGTTTATTTTATTTTAAGTCTCTTTAAAATTAAAATAATAACTACAGTTTTTTTTTCGTTATAATATATATAATAATGATTTTCTACTAACAGTCACTTAACCAATATACGACCGCATTTAGTGCTGGTCATTTGTAGATATTTCATATAAAGTATTTCTTACTAAACATCATGAACGTAGGCTACAAGTTTTTTAAGGAGAGATTCCAACTTCGGCGGTCGTCGAAGTAAAGATATTTTTTTCTGAGTAGTGAGAAAAAAAGTTACATCAGGATTCCTTTATGCAATTGCTCAAGCGCATAATAGTAATAGATGTATATCATAGAGTCGATTCATATCCGCCCATTGCACCATAATTAATAGTATTACATTAGTAGCATTTACCCTTTTTATCGATTCTATTATAGCAATTTGTTGACAAAAATTCGCACAAAATATTTAATATTCATTGTCAATGTAAATATTATTTTAAATGGCTAAACACGTTATGTTCTGTCGTTAACAGCATGCGTATCGAAATATTATTCTGTACGACTTATAATTCTTATGCTCGCACTACATTTTGCTTTGGCATAATAAATATCAATATTGTAACATACATGTGGCGTTAATTCGTGCTGCATATTTCATTAATGTTTTTTTTTTTTAATTTCTTTCTCTATTCTTTGATATAACTGTTAAAACTTATCTTATTTTTTCCATTCATTTCTGTTTATTGCTTCATCATTTGAAGGTGGTAGAGTTCTTTGGTGTTCGACTCCGGAAGCACCACCGTCACACCTATTTAAAGCCTTATAACAGCAGTGTCACAATATAGATAACAAACAGTATACCGACTCCATATAAACGGACGAATCGGTGCACGAACATATGTAAATATCGTTTACACGCCCGCTCAGTATGCTTCGGAGTGCAAAGCAACGCTGTGTCTCGCCGCGCTCCGGCCGAGATAATTAAAAATAATAATTTATATGAAACATAGTCGCAATAGGTGCATTTTTTTCTGTATCAAATTTATAAGGTTTCGTTATAAGTTTATCAAATGTATAATAAATACTATAATCATTAAATTTACATATTTTTCTTCTAAAGTAATAAAATCCTATACCTCAAATCTATATTATTACTAATATATAAAAATGATATGGTGTGTGTTTGTATTTTACCCATTCACGCAAGAACCACTGGTCCGATTTACATGAAATTTTGCATGGATGTAGCGTATTTAATCTATAGGCTACTTTTGATTTCGATATTTTTCACCATTTAAAGATGGCGACTATTTTAGTGACGTCACTACACGGTTTGGTTCAGACTTGCATATTTCCATTTTTAATAAAAAGGGAACGTAAAATAATAGCAAAATTTCTATGGCATATACGAGGTTAATTTTCTATCCGGAAGGTCCTCACTTTTCATGGTCATTGCGGTCAACGGTTAGCGAGTAAAACCTATTTTTTTTGTCGTGTACCGAAGCACGGGTACTTCAGCTAGTAATAATTTCACTTTTGGTGGGTGCCAACCCTAGCGCCCTGTTTAGCCGTAGGTATAAATGTCAAGGACACGCCTGAGTCGGACTACTGTTTGTTATCTATATTGTGGCTGTGTTATGCGCTGTTGTGTTCTGGTCTAAAGGGTGTGGTAAGGGACAGACACCTTTCCGAGGCATTCCATCTTACCCCTCAGCGGTAGCAACGGATCTGTGGCTAACCTTAGGTGAGACCTTGATATTGCCTAGGGTTGATTACAGATGTCCATGGGCGGCAGTAGCCATCAGGTAGGCTGCATGCTCGCTTGCTACTTCCGAACTAGCCAAAACCAAACTATACGAAAGAATATAAAAAAGTGTGTGTCAGCTCCGACGCATGATTGGAGTTTACTCCTTAAGTACAATTGTCTGAACAAGTGCAATAAAATTAAATCTAAATAAGTTTAAATTGTTGTAAACAGCGCCAACTATGCGACGGATGAGGAAATCAAAAGTAATATTCAATTGCTGTAAACAGCGCCATCTATGCGACAGATGAATAAATGAAAGGTGCGCACAATAGGTTGCGCACCAAAAACGTAACGAGGTCATTCGATCACTTGATTTTACTTCTCGTATTTTCGAAAATCGATTCTTAAGGATTCAACTCCAAAAACAAAACCTAAAAAAAAAAACATTTTTGTTTCACATCGTAACATCACACACGTATTAGGTACGTTCATGAACTAATTTTACGTTTGTGTGCAAATAAAAATTAAATAAAAGAGGAAGATAACGTTTAAGAATTGAAACCACATTGAAAATCTAAGCAGAATAATCTGTACTTTGTAACAAATCCCGGATTTGAGGTGGATGCAGCGGGATTCCTTTTGTGCTTGTTATTCCGCGGCTCAGACCGGCGCGGCTTTAAGCCCGGACACTGCGGACACCACTTTTTACTGATATTTATTTAAGTAGATCCGATATGCTTAAAAAATAATTTGATCACTAAGACAAGAAAGAATAAATAATCACATTAGGATTTTATCCTGTGTGGTGGGTGCCATGGACACATAAAGATGAATACACAAACACCCAAACCCAGAACAGAAATCTGGCCGGGGATCGAACCCGGGACACACTGCGTGTCAGACCGGTATGGTGACCGCTCCACCACGCAGTTCGTCGGGTAAATTAATTATTTATATTAGGAAAATGATATTTTAAGAAACCTTATTATTTAGCACATCTTTAATTTTGCACTAGAACAACTCTAGCAAAAAGTGTATTTGATAGTTGTAGGCTATATAATTACATATATTGAAGTAGTACCTGCAATAAAATAATTTAAGCAAGAAATTGTGTTCGATGTCGTCAAAACATATATTTTATTCAGTAATATTATTCATTTAGTTACATTGTGCATGATAATACATAAATGTTTACTTCACCATTACTACGATCAAGACTAATAAGTCCGGAAAGACAATCCCGGAATTATTATAATCCCGGCGATCAGGTATAAAGTGATATAATTTATAATTCACTGTATAATATCTATATTATTAAGTATGAATAGATTTAAAGGTTATTTACCTTGCTGTAATTACAATTCCACTGCCAATCCAATAGGAACTAATTTCCAGTATCTATCGTATAGCAGGTCATGGATAGTGAACATAATGGGTTAATGCGAGACGAACATGACAGGAACATGTACATCAGAGAATCTGGAAAACGTTCGAAGCGATTAGTTAAACCGATAGTTAAACCGATCAAGCGGATAAAGGTAATCTAGCAACAGATATCTCTAAACATAACATATAAATAACATAATAATATAATAAAGTACCAACTAGACAATGCATTGGAAATAATTATGTAAATAAGTACTACAGGCATACAGAAACACCCAGATTTCAAACCGGTACGAGCACCGTTTCAAGCACTTCGTCACGCCTGTAAATATTAAAGTGATAATTATTTATATTTTCAAAGATTATTTTTTTAACATACTTCTTCCTAATTTCCGTAAAACGTTTATTACGAAATACTGACAGTAGGCACTGACAAATGCTTCATCAGAGGGATAAAAACGATATCTTGAATGAAGAAACACGCTAACGAAGGCTCAGGGAAAAACAAAATGAGCAGTGAGCCTTAAATACCGCTCAGGGATGTCATTAGCTGATGTCCACTTCTTCATGACTACAATTAAATGTTAGATCGATAAACGCCCAAATACATAATGATGTAAGACACCCAAGTATGTTATGGGTTTAAATATACTTTAGGAATATATAGTAACAACTCTACTACTAAATCAATATACAAAAATGGGCAGAGAAAAACAGATCAACACCTCTCTCTAACTATTTCACCTACCGATTTACTATTTGTTTTTTGTTGATGAACGATGGACGGTCAACGAAAAATTGTGGAAGTTTAAGATTATGGAATCTCGACTACTGTGTAAACACGTGTCGGTATAAATGGAAAACCAAGAAGGATTCAATGGCAATGTGACCACATGGGCAATTAGAATCTTTTTAACCGTCTTCGAAAAAGGCAGGTTACTCAATTAGACCTATATAAACTTTTTTAAGTGTTCGCGGATAACGTCGTTTATGAATTAATTTTCATGATTCTTTTTTTGTTGGAAAGGAGATATTCCAAGGGTGGTACCATGATAAGAAAACCAGGATTTGATGAAAGCATTTTATAGGAATCGAGGAAAATTGTATTTCGAAAATTGTAGGGGGCGACTAGTTTGTTTGTTAAGCATTTTAAAGTACTATCATTTAATGAAAGTTTGGAGTTGATCTAATGGTAAAGTGGAAAGACAGTCGAGGAATCTCCGCAACTATTTACAACAGTTACTTTGCGTTTGCATCTAGATGCGTTATGAGTATCATAAGAGGTCTGATAATGAAGATGAAGGACAGTTAAGGGAACTTCTCAACGGTTTACTGTAGCTACATTGTGTTGCATTTAATTCATTTATTTAACAACATTAGTGATAATATATGAATACAAACATAAGTATGTCATCACTAAAATGCTTGAAAAAATATTTTTAACAAAAATAAAACCGACTTCTATTCCACAAAAAAAGTTAAAATAATTTAAATACACAGGTTTAGGTTAATTTAAATACATAGGTTCAGTACATAGTTCTAAAGTCGTCGCTTATATACTCATAGGACATAGTTTTGTCGTCGTGATCTAGCGAAATATGTTAAGTTGTCACTTGTACCTATAGATATTTATATTAAATATTCAAGAACTTTTTGTTTTACTAATTAACTTTAAGCGATTGTCTTCTTTGATAAATTTCTTCAACCAAAGTATAATCAAGATGAAATAATATTGGAATCTCTTTGTCATGTAAATATAGGTACAGTTCAAAGAACAGAAAGTTTACAATTTGTTTGAAGGAACACTGTTGGTTAAAGGGCGCTTTTTTTGGACATCTAAGTTCGTGCCAACACCCGTATCGCTCTATTTCCAACGACTGTTTTTAAAATATATTGAAAACGTTACATACTACATGTTTTTGTTACGATTTGTAACCAAAATGAGCCCTAGGGAACATTTAGCTGATGGCTATTGCTTCATGACTATTAATCTGCAATTAAATGCTTTGATCATAAAAGCTACGTAAATAGAGGTGTGACGATCATGTACTATTAAGTATTCGGTAATAGCGAATCTCTATAAAATAATTCCGTCAAAGGGTACGGTACACTTGATTGAAACCTTGCCTAAATAATAAAACATAAAAAAAATATTGATTTCGAGTGGCCAACATAATGTATCCGCAAAATTCGGATTTTCGAGTATTTTGTTCAATTATATTGGTGCAAGTAGTCCCTATATTGGCCACTCAGATACCATCTTGAATTCCTTAAAGCCGATTCACGTAATAATAGGATAAACATGCCACCTAGCGGCGCTATTTACCTTACATAGTTTTGATATTTTATACTAGATGGCGTTACAAAATTTTCTGCATCACGCTGCCGCGCTGTTGAGATTGTGTGAAAGTTCGTATAAATATGCTCGGAATTCGAATTTGGGTGTCGCTAGTAGCACTGGGAACAGTATATTAAACTGTAAACAAGCTACTACAAGTGGTGAATTCTAGCGAACTAGCAGCTTTTACGAGTATCTGTTTCCAAGTCAAAGGTGTCATACCTTTTAGTTGATTATAACTACAAAAATATCTACCTACCTATAGTCACATTTTAACCGAGCGAAGCCGGGTTTTCATCTATTTTCTCATAATTTCCGATGAATTTATAGTAAAAACTCTGATAAATACTTAAATAAAATGTAAATCATCTGAAGTTCATCATTTTTAAGGCACCAAAAAATTTAGATGTTTTGGTGCAATTAGTTGCTTATTTATCAATATACTCACTTTTATTACTATGGTTGCCTATTTTTTTGGCCTATTAAATAAATATTATTTCAAGAGGAACAATAATACTCACAGCAAACTCAATTTTTATTGCGAACGCTTTTGGCTCAATCCCAACTTGGACGCCCTTATAAAATTTTAATTAGCCACTTGTATAATAAGTACCTACTTACTTCTGTAAAGGGTCTTTCTGTAACTTCAGTGAATAGGCTGCTCTGATTTGTTCCTAAGTATAAACAAACTCCGGTTCAAAACGCAATCGTATGGGTACTAAAACGAAGGCTACTTCAGAGTTCTGAGAATTCGGAACAGTATATGAAGTTAATCCCGTACACGAATAATTTGCTAAGCAATAAGATATATGAATCACAGATGCTTTCGTGTCTCAAATTTAACACAAACTTTACATTTAATAAATAAGTTTTGCAAATTGCACTGCACTTGCACCAGTAAATATTGCATGTAAAATAAAATGAAAATCGCGAACTTTTTAATTTATTAGACAAATAAAAATATGGTCACTGAAATTTTAGAACGTATGTAATTTAATAAAATAAAACATAAACTGAGTAATTTAAATGGATGGAGTGAAGCGTTAAGATAATAACAATTTTCATTATGACAAGGGACAGGCGACGACAAATTGTTCATATTTGCACTTTAAGTTTAAAGTACAAGATGGACATTAATGGAGCGCTTAAAGTCAGTCTACAGTTTATAACGTTTTATGTAATGAACTGACTTATGACCATTTAATGACTTACTCCTGTTCTGATTATCTTTCATGTTAATAAGTAACTCGTGGTAAATTAAACTAAATAGATTAAACACTTGCTTGTTCGTTCGCTAATATTTTATTAAAAATTTGATATACGAATATAAACAACGAGCTCTTTTATGATATTAGTATGATTACATTCCTCTGTGAGCAAACCCCGAGTGCCTCTCTATCCAGGGCAAGCCGCTAAGAGTCAGCTATCAAAGAGTTACTGCTATATTTTATAGTTGTTTCTAGTGGCATGCATTTATATTATTATTAGGTTTTATTATTGTTAAGAGACGTCCCTTTTGATCCATGTAATAAGTATCACAGGAATTGTAGATCGTTTTAAATAAACGTAAGATTTCATACTAATATGAAATTAAAAAGTTTAAAGTTTATTAAGAAATTATACTGAGAAGAATTGGAGAAAACAAGAATTAGAGAGAATTGTCTTTTAACAAACCTGCTGATATTTTCTCCAATTCTTCTCATTATTCTTATTCTCATTATTATTATTTAGAATATAGAAATTGCTCGTTTGCGAGCAAGCTATCTGCGGTAAGAGGCCACTACCACTCATGGACATTTGTAATCAACCTCAAACAAGATCAGACCCACCCGAGGCTGACTACAGATTCGTTGCCATCCCTGAGGACTATGTTGGAACTACTCGGAATTATGTCTCTCTTACCACACCCTTCAGACCAGAACAAAGCAGCACATAACACTGCTGTTATTAGGCATAAATTGTCCTCATAGGTTAAAATAAAATTAATTTCGAAAAATAAGTGTCACCACAAACCGTATAATAAACGTTTTTAAACCAGAAAATAATTTAATTGTATGTTTTCAATTGAATGTTGATTACAACGATGAAACAAGTGATTATCTGTTTTATAAGCAATCAGTTATGCATTTAACAGTAATGCCTTAAATAAAATTACCGCTATGAAATTGAAATCGTGCGATTAATCATAAACGCATGTTTAGTTCAGTTCATAAATATATTTATTTTACGTCCAAAACTACACAATTATATTTACGTTAATGAGAAATAAACATGATATGCATATTACAATATCTTTATTAGGTAGTCTTCATGACGAGAAATTTTTACCATAAATTTTGACCATTTCGGGCAAATCTTGAATGTGCATATAGTTTTAAAACAGCATGAGATACAAAAAAAGAAAACAAATTAAAGCTATATTTTTTGCCGACTATGTTATATTCAAATATATTGAAAGTATTTTCCAAGAAATATATCTGTTATGAAACGGCCCGCATGTTCTATCGCGAATCTGACCGAAGTGCCTGTTAAAGAATGTCAACGAACGCCTACTACCGACTGATCTTATCCATATTATCTCAAAGGCTGTTTAAAATGAAGATGAAACCATTCAGATAAATATAATCGATTAAAATATTCTTTATTGTCAACGGACTATGCCGTGTTATTTAAATACATCACGTTTCGTTTTAGCATGGTTTGTGTTCCTTCCTTTTTATCATTAAGTTTATTTCCAAATTTTGACAAAATTATTTCTAATTGATCCGTCAAGATCTGTACAATTAACTAAAATATTTAAGAAAAATTAATAACAATAATTAAATATACGTTTTATTATCAGATTTGAAGGGATGAGTGTGATTTGGGGATGGTACTTTTTTAAACGACCGTTTTTAGGTACACCCACGGGAACGTTTGTTGTCTGTTATCTTTTCACCATGGCTTCCCAAAAAGAAATCGCTAATGGCAAAAATGGATTGCTAGGAGAGTCATTTGAGGCACCTAAAATAATATAAAGTTAGATCCGTATACAGGTTTTCAGTTGGGACTGTCTATTAATTATTTACATCCTGTATTCTTTGCCGTTATCGAATTAAAAATGATATTTCATAGTCAAGCTTAACATTGTGATTATTTTTAACATTTTAAATGCAACAGTTTACTCAAAATAGCAGTGAAGTTATAATAATACTTATTTAACTTGTTAGCACACTAACTGATTTACTTACACATTATTTTGTCTAAGATAGTTACAGACTTATAAATTATAGTTACTAGTAAACTTTTTACTTTAGTAGAAGTAAAACTTGCCAATTTAGTTAGGTTTTTAACCGACTTCCAAAAAAGGAAGAGGTTCTCAATTTGCCTGTGTTTTTTTTTTTATTTTTTTTTATATCCGAACCTTCGATACTTTCGACTTGGTGAATCCATTTTGTCATTTTTTTTAAATTTGAAAGCTGGTTCTTCCCGTGAGGTCCTATTATAATTTGGGTCCCATTTAAATTCTGACAAAGGCATCCGTCGGAAAACTGCATAACTCTTAAATTTGCATTTAATGTGTGCTCGACAAATAGACGAATAACTCTGCTTTTAGCGATCCGATTCTCATGAAACTTAACATTAGTTACATTGGACTTAACATTAGGTATCTAAGACGAAATAATATAAGTCAAAATGTGACTCTTCGATCCTGATGATGTAGGGGTACTGCTTGCCACAAGCAAAGAAGTTAGGTATTTGGTGTTTACGATTAAGATTACTGAGCAGAGACATACTATGAAAAAATTGACCTTCAACTTCTCAAACCTTATGATGCAAAGAACCTAATGATACTGCAAGCTTAATTTATGGCTTACGATTGGGTTGAGGTAGTGATTTATATTGGATGAATTAGGTTAGGTTGGAACATATACGTATATAAAACATAAAACGTATACGTATAGAAAACATAAAACTAAGCGAGCAGGGCGCGGCAGCACCCTGCGAACGGGTACTCACAGTTCATATAAATACTGACCTAACCTACACCTTTATATAATTTATAAAAGTTTTGTTAGTCATGGCTTAGGACTAAATTTAACATTTATGCTTGTAGTTGAATTTACGTTTGTATTTATATGTCAATTTATGTTTTCGTGTAAATATATTCATATTTACGAAGCAAAAATAGTGATATTATAGGAAGACAAATATAAGTGTATCGTCACTAAAAAGCGTGAAAAAAAATTTTTAACGAGAAGAGAGACGAGAGATATGTTGGTTTCAGTAAATAGTTCTGAAGTCGCTCATATACTTGTAGGACATAGATTCGTCGTTGTAATCTAACAAAATATGTTGAGCACCGACTTCGGGACTACGTACTGTGTATGTAAGAAACCAACATATATTTAAATTATTTTTTACCTTTTGTGGTATAGAAGTCGGCTTCTATTTATTCAAAAAAAAATGTTTGTGATTAAATAAGACCAAAAAGGATACATTTATTATTGTTTTAATTTTACTATTACCTATTTATTAAAGTAATGTTTAGGAATCCGTCGCGATGAGCAAAAAATATTTAGCCGCACATTACGAGATTGATGAAGTAAGTACAAAATTAGAGTCGTAATAATTGAAGTAGAAACATAGTGAGCTGCGGCCGACTGCTTGCTCACACGGAGTAATCTTGTGGGAAATCAAGGCTCCGCGACCGAGCAATCTGTTATATCAGTGACAACACCAGCGTAATAACATCCTCTAAGTCTCTCACTCCTTGTTCCAGAGTATGCCAGACCTCATTGATATCAGCCCTCCTAATTTGGAGACTGCGAAATGATATGAGCTCGTAACATATTACAGCTATAAATTTTAGACGGAGTATTGTGGATCATGAAATTGTATTTATTCATCTGCGCTGATGTTCTCAAACGTAAAATTAATACTGACGGTAATAGAGACTTTGTTCGAGTTAAGTCTGCGTGCAAGTTCATCACGGAACAGTTATTACGTTCATCGCTGTACTTGTTATTGCAAATCAGTGAAATACTTTATTCTGTGAAACCAAACATTAATGATGCCTTTGTAGAATCTCACTATTATATGATATATTAATATTATATTGGGGTTGGGCATTAAAAATAATTTTGGTGTGTTTCTTAGTACTATATGTTAGGGTTTATAACCCAACTGCCTAGGGAGGTTATGTTTTACCGCGTATGTATGTACTTAATGTGTCCAATTCCAGTTTGACGAAACATGTATGCACTATTATGGTGTAACTTTTGTTTGTTATCTTTCAAGTGAATATTAAAATGATTATGATTGATTATGTTTATATTAATTGTTTAATACTTCTATGTATACAAGCGTCTACCTGTTGTCGTTATTAATATCGAGCAAAAAAATCACGTTTATTGTATTGGAGCTCCCTTAAATATTTATTTTATTCTGCTTTTAGTATATGTTGTTATAGCGGCAACTTAAATACATTATCTGTGAAAATTTTAAGCATATCACGGCTCATGAGATACAGCTTGGTGACAAACAAACAGTCAGACGAACAGACGAACAGACGGACAACGGAGTCTTATTAACAGGGTTTTTGCCCTTTGGATCCGGAACCCTAAAAGCAACTAACTAACTAACAGAAATATCACCCAACAGATTACAACATGGTCACGGTTACATACCCATCTCGTATTATGTCTTAAACCATACGTTCAAAATATATGCAGTAAAAGGAAGTTTTTCCAGTTGGATCAAACTGCACATGGAGAGCACTTTTGATTGTAATCGGTTCAGAAGTTTAGGAGTCCATAGCGAACAAACAACGTGACACGTAATTTAAAAATATTAAGAAAGCTGTCCTTTCTTTCAAGTGGGATCAAACTGCACACGGTGTGCAAATTTGATTGAAATCAGTTCAGTAGTTTAGGAGTCCATAGCGGACAAATAATACGACACGTAATTAATATAAGATATAATTTATCCTATCTTTTAAGTTAGATCAAACTGCACACGGTGTGTCAATTTAATTGAAATCAGTTCAGCAGTTCAAAAGTACACCGCGGACAAACGACATGACACGTAATTTATATATATTGAGATGTCCTTAGCAGAATTGGATCAAATTTAGATGTGATTAGAGTAACAGTAAATAGTCCTATAAACTATTCATTATCATCGATTATTACTCCATCAGCCTTACAGGGAATTAGGCAAATGAGCTAATCAATTGTATGCAAAGCAAACTGCTTGAATGGCTTGCATAGAGGCGCCGTGGATCTCTGCTTAAATTGGAATACATTTGCAAAATGCATCGCATAATTGGTCAAAGAAAATTAAATAGGTACATATACATAAAAAAATAGTTTTAACTAAGCTAATGTATTGCATTATTTACACATGGAGCTTAGATACAATTTTTTGCATGCATTTATAGCCACGAGAATCATTATTCTTCCCAGTGCATGGAACCTCGAGTTTTACGCAAGAATGTTTTTGAGATAAACATTTAAAGTGTTATGCTTTTTAATGTTTTATCTTTGTAATTAGTTAACTTACAGATGAATAGAATCCCAAAAAAGCTTAGACTAAAGAAAAAAAATGTTACAAGTACGTATTATAAATCTTTGAGATGTATGTATGATTGAACCTGTACACCACTTTTTTGCATAATTTAAAACACTAATTAATGTACGTGACATCGATTTGTAGTATATTTTATATATACTCGCTTTACGTTATAAAATCGAAGACGTCGAAGTTTTCCAAGAGCATTCTCAGAAAAGTTTTTCAAGGAGTCATTTCAAAGATAACAGACGCAGCTGTTGGAATTTCTTTATTCAAATACTTTGTTCAAGTAGTGACAAGGCGTTATAATAATAATAATAGGTTATTCTAGTTATTTATATTTATATTATCTTCTAGGGAGCATCGACCTCCCTAGAAGATAATTTCCTGGTTTTTATATATATATTTTATTTCTGTATATTTGGAACCTTTGTGTTAGAACCTTTGTGAAAGGTTTGTCTTTGCTACTACCGGTTTCACTTAATTTCCTCGTAAAATTACAGTATTTTGGTATTTTATCCGCTTCTCAAATGTTATGATAACCGTTGTTACGGACATAATAATTTTGTCTAATAATCAAGTTACTTTATCGGCTATCTACAAAGATCTTATTTAACTACTGATATTATGCAAATTCGAGCGACTTATTGATAGCAATATTTTTCGTTTTCATAACCAAGGAAGGGAACAACTTTTCCCATTTGATGAATGCAGTAATTGCATAGTAGTGTAACTCGCCTTTGTGAGGATACTTACAGACAAGACAGTTTTATAAAAATTAGCATCAGCACTGACTCCAGCACCAACATATTATATGCAGCATGCAGCCTACCTGATAGTAAATGGCTAGTACCGCCCATTGACATCCATAATATGTAAACCTAAGGTAAGATCAAAGTTTCTCCTAAAGTTAGCCACAGATGCGTTGCTACCTCTGAACACTAAGATGGACTACTTCTAAAAATTATGTCTCCCTTACTACATCCTTCAGACATGAACACAACAGTGCAAAACACTGTTATTATTAGGTAGAAATAAGTGTGGCAGTGGTGCTGCCGGAGTCGAACCAAAAGGAACTTCTCGACAAGCAAGAAAATTACCATACAAATGTGATATATTATTTCATTTATTATTTAGTCTGCTTAAGATATAATTGTCCGTAGAAAAAAATGTTTCTAAGTTAACAATGCATGGAGGCATCACTAATACATTTTTTTTTTGCCTTATAACAGCTATGTTAAGCTTATGTTCTGGTTTAAAGAGTTCAGGGATGATCTCATACTTATTGGATGCGTTCCAGAGGGGCATCATCGCATTTATGCGGCAGTTGCCACTTACCATCTAGTAAAAAAATCTCACGTCATATATACCAAATGAGTAAAAATTATATCCATATATGTTTCGGTGGATCTAGATATGAATGTTTCGTACTCATATTCGTATTTGCGGATAAAGGTCCATTATTTATTATGGCACTTATGTTCAATACTATTAGAAAAAATGTACCTACTAACAAACCAATGCTATAAATTTTACCATACATCTGAAGTTAAAATCACAGTAATTACAAATTATTAAAATACTCTGATAGAATAATAAAAGTAAGAATGGCTATTATTACCTACAATTATATATTACCTACCTACAATTCACAAAAAAAAAACAAAAAGCATTCTAACATGAGATTAAAAGGAGGATGCAAGGCTTAATTTTTTTCTAACAATGACACAGAATTTAATAATTTGTAATGAAAGTGATTAGATTTATATAATCCTGTGCACTTCATAAATTTTATGAAATCATATTCCGTGAACGTCAAACATTATTGACGGCAGTAAATTTTATTCACCGGCTAGCAGCTTTAAAACTTGAATGTCGGCTTTATAGAGGCATGCCACGAGGGTGAACGATGGTTCAAAATTTTAATTAAACAGCGACATCTGCCGGGCTCGTTACTGTTAACAATTATAGTTCAGCCTACACACAACAACTGACCCTCACACAACAGCTCGTAGAGGAAGCAATAGCTCTTCTTCCTTGCCACCACAGTAGAATCAGTATTTGAAGTTTTACAGCCTCTATGATTTACTGCTGAAGCCATTATCACAGTATGATCGCTTGTTACCAGTAAACTTATATTGTTGATAAGTTTGAACATTTAACTTATCAAGCAGCAGCTCACGGACGTCACCAAATGCAAGAAAATAAAAAAGACTGGAAATCTATACTATATTATTATATGATTATTATTACTTTATTATAATATAATAAAGCTGAAGAGTTTGATTGGTTGAACGCACTACTCTCAGATACTTCTGGTTCGAATTGAAAAAAATATTTTTGTGTTGAATAGTCCATTTATCAAGAAAGGCTACATAACATCACGCTAGACAACATAACAATTAGAATACTTTTATGTATGTAAGTACTTCTTATGTCATTTTACAGTACCTTTAGATTCCGCAAACGTTATACCATACTTTGGGTCATACCTTGCAATATACATAAATGAAATTGAAACTAGTCAAAAATGTTAACTGCTACGGTCCGTTCCGCTGCGCTGGGAATAAAAATAATTGGCTTGAAATCAACCGTAAAAGTTGCTTTTCATTTTCACAGGAATTTTGTCCACTCTACATTTGTATCAAAGAGAAATTAATCGGCACTGGGTATATATTTGATTAAAAATTGTTAAACAAATAAAAACATGTCCACTGCACATAAAAACTGTGTAATCTTCGTCACCACTTCAACATCATTTTCATCTTTTTGTTAATGTAACAAAATTTAAAAGAAAGGTAATATTTGCACCCCATTTCATTGTAATAGCTTAACAAAATCACAAGATATATTTTTTTTATTTTAGTGTCATCAAAGTTCCTCACGTACCGTAGAATTTATTTTCAATTATCGTTTCTAATACGCCACTAAGCCCCAAGCGAAATCTCTACCAATATCAGTGCTAGTGCCAAGTTGAAACGTACAATAGAGACGACATTTAGATTTTTTGTTGAACCGATACACCGGTATAAGTAACGTGGTACATCGGATCCCGGTCGCCGGCCTGCGAGAGTCGCACCGATTTTCCAGAACATCCGGCGCGGCTAACGAACGGAAACGGGAGGCGCGCCCAATTGCCGGATAAATGCACACCGATTACTACACTGTGGATACATTTTTCCTCCTAATACCATATTAGGTCTAGTTGTGAAAAGGTTTCTCCATTTATTCCACTATATTGAAGTCATGTTTTCAAAGTTATTAGGTCTTTGTAGCGTTCCTATTTTAAGAGAACTTTTTAATTATATTTTTTAATTTATTATCTTATATACGATATTGTGAATTGGTAAAATGGTTCCCTTGAGCCTCCATCCGGCATCCTATTAAAAAATTAAAAAATAAAACTGATCACTTAATCATTACACGTGAAGATATCGATCATGAAATGGCTATGACTGGCTATCGAGGAGCAGACGGTACGGTATGAAAAAATAATATAAACTTTTACTGGAACAATTTACTAATATAACACCAGGAGTGTAACAACGAGCAGGTTAATGAAAAGAATGCGGCTTAAAATGCATTTACTATTATTCCTTCTTCGTATAAAATTACTTTTGACTTGGCAGCGTTCTGGAAAGTATGTCCTGTCTTTTAATTCAACATATGTATCTCAGAGCCCGAAGTCGAAGATGTTCGAGCAATGTGTGTTGCCAGTGATGACATACGGAGCCGAGACGTGGTCTTTTATTGTGAGCCTCATACGCAAGCTCAAAGTCGCTGAACAAGCTATGGAGAGGTCTTTGCTTGGTATTTCCCTACGCGAAAGAATTCGCAAAGATGAAATCCGTAGGTGAACAAAAGCTACCGCCATAGCTCTCAGAATTAGACAGCTGAAGTGGCAATGGGCAGGCCACATCGTTCGTAGGACATACAACCTATACGGTGGAAGAGTCCTCGAATGGAGACCACGTCGGGGAAAAACGGAGTACAGGCCGCTCCCCGACCAGGTGGACGGATGATTTAAAAAAGAGCGGAGTCGGAGTGGTGCAGATTAGGGGAAGCCTATGTACAGCAGTGGACATTCAAGACCCGATGGATGCATGGATAGCAATGTTAGTAACTAAAATAGATATAATAACAATGAGTTAGATACAAAATAATGAAACAAAAAATGGAAGATAATCAAGTGGCTGTAAAATATAGCCTTAAGAAGTAAATTTTGTACGAAACGCTCGCATAAACATCCTATTTCGGGACCTGACATGAAAAATTCCGGAGGAATGTGAGAGCATTCGGTTGGGTCGTTATTGTGGAGTCGGGGTTCGAGCCCGGAGAGTGAGTAATGGATGCGGTGCGTTAAAATATGCTTCATGTGAGTCACGTAACTGCGACGTAATATGTAATGGGTATTTGTAAATGCACTATTGTGTCAACTAATGTTTAGTATGAGTTGAATACGTGTTAAATAATATTTACTGTCCCACTAGAAGACACAATATGTATATAGCTTGCAATAGATCTGATGGGTATGTGTCGACGGCAATCCGTTTTTGACCGAGATTTTGACAGAAACATTTGGTCTTATTTGAATACTACTACCTCGAGGAAAGTTTCTTTTATATAATATGGAAGTAGCAAACGACCCTGCAGCCCACTTGATGGTAAGTGGCTACTGCTACAGTTAAGTTAGCCACAGATGCGTTGCTCCCCTGAGGACTAAGATGGAACGCCACGGAAAAGTATGTCTCTCTTACCACACCCTTCAGATTAGAACATAACGGCGCATAACACTGTTGTTATGAGGCAGAAATAGTTGTGGCTGTGGTGCTTCCGGAGTCGAACCACAAAGAATTCTACCACCTTGAAAAATATAATAATATATTTTACAAGGTGGTCAATAAATAATTGATAATATTTTAATGGGCTCCACAATAGTGAAGTAAAATACAAGCACACGTCTATATATGATGAATTTAGCTGAACTTATATACATAAATAACACACAAATAAAAACACTGAAACCTATTGGTTTCAGTGTTTTTATTAGTGTGTCTACTAATATCCACGACACAAGGAATCTCAGTCTAGGCTATGTATGTATGTTAGAGTTAAGCTTCAAACATCATTAATAAAAACTATAATCAATGTCCATATTGAAATATCATATAATACAAGTTACAATAAAAAGAGTTACTTCGCTGCATATATGTAGCGTAGCACAGAGTAAAGAAATCATTTCATTGAATTGTTTCGATAATTCTTATCCATTTCTTAACGAGGAGAAATCTGTACGCGTATACACCGCGGAATAAGTACCTATTTCCCGTTCATTATCTGTCCCTCATTTAAACCCTCTACATCAGAATCGTCATCCACAGTAAGTATTTGCTACATAATTATAATACAATTAAACTTTATTAAACTGTGGGTTAGTACGCGTCATTTTATTTAAGTTTATGTAAAACCTCGTAATCATAAAAATGTGTTTACAAAGCTCACATTGGTATAAACATATATTCTCATTATTAAAAGCCAATTATAAAGCATCTAATGCCTCAATCATTTTCTTGAATGTATGTATGTATTAATTGCTCCACTTGTACAAATAAAATCTAATAAATCGCTACTAAAACATAATTTATAAAAAAGGCTTCACCAAACATAGGTATGATAAGTTTATTAACCCTGAATTGGCAATAATGGCAAATAAGCAATTGACGTAAAAGGAAAAGGATTATTTCAGAAAAGAGAGACTTTTGCGTATTTCACCCTTCCTTAAGAATCCTTGAAAAGTAGAAAATTACCGCGATTTTTATCTCCGGGAGAATCTGAATAACTCCAATTTTTACGTTGGTTTCAGCACCTCATACAATATATTATTAATATTACATTTGTTGTTATATAAAAATTATATACTAATTTTTGTCAGCTGGCATTATTTTATCTACTAGCTGTATCCGAGGTTTCACCCGCATTAAATCCTTAACAACCTTAACGAAATAACATTAATTCAAAGAATCCTAGTAAGAACTGACCTTAGAACTTTCAATACGAATTGAGCAAAGCCCACCTTAATTGACGTCATCAAAAATAAGCAAGGAACCGACTCTCCTCCGTTTTGTACTTGAGCATGCAGTCCATCTGAGAGTAAGTGGTGACTGCCGCCCATGGACACCTTTAAGAAACTTCACATAGAACAGAAGTTCTATTTGAAGTCGATCATAGATCTGTTGCTAATCCCGATGACTAAGATGATCGCGTCAAATATAAGTGAGCCGGCAACAACACCCTTCCACCTAAACGCAAGAACTGCTTCAGGCTAGAAATATGTGTGGTGGTGATACTTTTCCGGTCAAATTACACTGCTTTTATCATCTATTATATGCCTACCTCAAATGCGCTAAATTCTATTTTATTTACATATATTTCTGACCCCTAAGCTTGCACTATTAAGAAATTTAAAGCCGGGTAGGACAGATTAGTTTTAATCTAACTGTTTTACCCGAACTGTACAGAACTATTGAAAGAGTTTTTTACTATCAGTTTTTGAACTATTTAATTGGTGAAAGAAGTAGCAAATGAGGATGCAACTCGAGTACTTTAAGTGGACATTGCATCGCAATGACATTTGCTAGTAAATGAGACTACGAAATGCAGTTGTTCACAGATGCGTCGCTATTCTTGAGATGTAAGGTTACATAACTGACTGTGCTAAAACAGTTATATAAACTTTCTTTACAAAATTGAAGCAGAAAACGATAATGTAGTCCACGTGTTGATAAGTTGTTACTATTACCTATGAATATCTATATCTCACTGCGCATCAGGTTAAATAGAGGTTTTACCTGAAGTCAGTTACAGACGCATTGCCACTCCTGATCAATGGTTGCCTTGCATTTAAGTCAAGCGGCATCCACAAAATGACTAATTTAATTTTTTTGAAGGTGGTAGAACTATTTGTGGTTCGACTCCGGAAGCACCACCGCCACATTTATTTTTGCCTAATAACAGCAGTGTTATGCGCTGTTGTGTTCTGGTCTGAAGGGTATGGTAAGGGAGACATACTTTTCCGAGGCATTCCATGTTAGTCCTCAGGGGTAGCAAAGCATCTGTGGCTAATCTTAGGTGAGACTTTGATCTTACCTAGGGTTGATTACAGATGTCCATAGGCTGCAGTGGCCACTTACCATCAGGTGGGCTGCATGCTACTTCCATACTATAAGAAAAAACGTACATAAATAGCATGTTATGGGCATAATCATTATCATTTCATAGTAATAGGTTATAGATAGGTAAGTTATAGGTACTTGACAACCTTTTTAGGTAACTTCCTTTAAAGCTTCAACGTGAAACCTAATATAAAGAAATCTTCATATTCCTTATAGAGATATAGAACAGATTATATTAATTTGAAAGAGTAGGCGCTCGATTTTTACAATTTTTAGGGACTGCCAATTAAGGAGACTATTAGTCTACGGTTTAAAGACCGGCAGTAAAATAGTAGCCTCATGTATTTAACGGCATTACGAGTGTTACTGAGTACATACATTTTTAACTATAATATTTATTTCTCACGTAGCTAGCAGTTAGAATAAAAATTTAGGCCTCGGATTACCGGATGGGATGAGTCTAGGCTATGGTATACCACAATGGCCAAGTGCGGATTTTTTGACTTCAAAGCGACGCAAGGAAAGAAACTATTCGTACGATCAATATAGGGTCACGAATCGTTCGCCTGGCGCTACAAACATCAGCTAAAAACGAATTCCAGTAGATTTTGTTACAAATTGTAATGAAAGTTGGTTGCCTTATAAGTTAAAAAAAAATGTCATTTTTTAACATGCTCTGCTGATGTTTGAATCAAATGGCTGTTATACAATTAAAAATCGTACATTGTATTATGTGTGGTTTTCTCGCTACTACGCTCTACCCCAATACTCAGTACAATTAGCTTTGCTATCAAGCGGATAAAAAATAAGTTCTGATCTTTATAACATTGCTCGTTTATTAGGTAATAATCCAATGACATGCTTATTATGTCAAGTGCAAATCCACTTATTTCTATACACTGTTATCTAATAGATATTACATAGAAACATTTTTGGTGGGTCACGTCATAAAAAATCCAGTAAACTAAAATATGCAAACGAAATGAACATCAAAAGCCAACTTTAATTAAGTGTTATAAAAATAATTAAAGTGATTTCGTGGGTTTTGAGTAAATCAAATCCTTTAAATTTTTACTGATGCCCAGTGAATAAGTAAGTAAAATATTTTGCTCATGCAATTTTCGATCGCTGATCGTTTCTTATTGAAACTTTTTACAGACAGATATGAGCCAAAAGACTGCGTCAAACTTTCGCTAAAAGTAGGATCGTAGCAAAATTCGTAGCGCCATAATATACGCGATAAATACACGATAAATCCGTTGGACGTAAAGTTATTTGGGTTGTGTTGACGCTTTGATGTTGATTTAAATAGAAGATAGGTATTTTGATGGAGATCGTATAAAGTTAAATGTTAAATAAAGGCTCTAAAATATACTGTGAATATGTGCAATGTAAATTGAGACCTATTCACCATAAATAAAAGTTAGATGATGCGATAATACAGGGACTATGTAGTTTTAAAATCTCTCTGTAATGTCTGTCTAGCTAAAAGAGGCACTCTCTTGCGTAGTTATTGTTGAGATCCGCATTAAATTTTATAATCTACGTTTTCGTCTTATTAAAGTGATTATCGACGGTTTCTGAATACAACTACCAGTTTTGCGTCTTTTTAATCTTGAATTAACAGACTTTTAAGTAACTCTATTTTATGCGTATTTTACTTTTATTTAGGTTATATATTATGTATGTATATTAAAGTCATAGTGGAAAGTGTTATGCGACGTTGAGTTCTGGTCTGGTAAGGGAGACATACTTTTCAGAGGCATTCCATCTTAGTCCTCAGGGGCAGCAACGCATCTGTGGCTAACCTTAGGTGAAACTTTGTATGAGTGTAGAAAGCGTTACAGATGTCCATGGGCGGCAGTATCCACTTACTATCAGATGGGTCGCATGCTCGTTTGCTACTTCCATACTATAAAAAAAGTTAAATTATTTTATTGCCTACTCATTTGTTAAGCTACTCGTATACTTTATACCCAAATCACGTTACTATCTAATGACCTGTACGTAACATAGTATGTAAGTAAATATAAAAAAGCTCCTGAAAACTTTACAATGGTTAATTTGTAAAACATTATTTTTTAATATAATTATTATAAAACATATTAATTACTTTTAATAGGAAAAATAACACATAATCTTATTAAGACTTAGATGACTAAGACTATAAGAAAAAAAATGTAATAAATCTCCACAATCCATTTGGTAATGATTCCACACTAAACAATCTAATAAAATCTATACTAATATATAAAGCTGAAGAGTTTGTTTATTTGTTTGTTTGAACGCGCTAATCTCAGGAACTACTGGTCCGATTTGAAAAATTCTTTCGGTGTTAGA
>MOOZ01000141.1:105785-119665 GCA_002930495.1 Cecropterus lyciades | reverse complement strand
AAATAATCTTATACGTTACTACACAACAAAATTGATAGGGTAAGTTGGATTAACATCATTGTAAAGGATTATTTATACGATTAATTAAATACTCCGGGTGTCTGAGCAAAGATTTGTGAATTGTGTTTTTATAAAGCATTTTATTTATTTGACGATCCACGTGGTGGAGCGGTCACCATACCGGTCTAACACGCAGTGGGTCCCGGGTTCGATTCCCGGCGAGACACACATCTGAATGATGAGTTTAGATTTCTGTTCTGGATCTGTGTGTTTGTGTATTCGTCTTTGTGTGTCCATGGCACCCACGACCTAGAACGATGAACGACGACGAAAACCTAGTGTGGGGCTATGATATACTCATATCGAAAGCGTTTTTAAGCCTATTCAGCCTACCATAAGAACAATGCTCATGATATCATTTCTTGTGAAAGAAAAATTTAATATAATATTGAGTCTACTAATAGTTACTACACTGACATTCCGTAAAACGGCATTAGGTGCCGTTTCAAAACAATATAGTAAATTTGTTTGCTGAAAAAGTATTTTCTATTACTTCTAAAATACAAAGTGTCATCAGCTTGAATATGTAGTTCGTTTAAAGCCAATAGATCAGAATATATTCCTATATACATAAAAGGAATGTGAGTGACTGATTGACCCAGAGATTCACGCACAGGTTCCGAACCTAACATAATGAAATGTTTGACATACGTTCAATAGCGAATGAAAGCACTAAGCCAAGAATTTTGGTATATCTACAAATTGGGTAAAATGGAGGCTTAAAATTGTATTATTTATGTAGTCGCAGATAAAAGCTAGTATATAAGATAACAGGAAAGATTTAATTGGAAGATGACGATCACATGTGTTAGTTTCGATTTAATTTTAGCGATTATTAATTTGGCACAACATTATTATAACAAATTATAAGTAAAGTTACTTCTCATATATCAGAACTTAAAATATAATAAATTGATTTAAGATTTTGTTCCACGTTATTTGGTAAATCTTCTTATTAATCAAATACCTACTATAGAAAATGGTATAACAAACTTACACTTATTTTGTGGAACATTTAATCTCTTGAAATTGTTTTATCATTTTTTTCTCACTTTTATCTTTTCTCAAAAGTTGTACGACATATACTTACGTAGGTATTACAGGGTTATTTTCATAAAAACTTAAGTATGGAAAGCTTTTTACGCACTAATTATAAGTACGATCACGTTTACACATAAATAAATCATATAAGTATATTGATTAAAGAAAATATTTTATAAGTTTAACTTATAACTCCTTACACATACTCGTAAATTTCATACATTTTAACGAGAGACGAAGTTGTGCGGTGATACGCAGGTGCACAACCTCTCCTGAAACCGCAGTGAAATGGCTCTTGTCTATAATTACTCAAGTCCCCGTTGCATCCGGGGAATACTGACGCCTCTTGCAATGACGTTAAATATGTATTTTTACACCATATTCATCTGTGGTGTACAGAGTTGGGCAATTTATTTTTATGAATAAAACGAAGTTTTCAGTACACAAAACAAACAAAAAATGATTTATTTTTCTGCCGTTAAATATAATACATGTTTATACATGGACAGGTGTATTCATAGAAACTTATTTTGATATAAAAAATAACATGGTACATAGTCGCGAAGTCGGCGCTCAACATAATTTTTTAGATTATAACGACTAATCTATCTCCTACAAGTATAGAGTGCCGACTTCAGAACTATGTACTGTGTATGTAAGAAACTAGTATATATTTAATTTTTTTTTTTTGCTTTTTTGTGGCATAAAAGTCGGTTTCTATTTTTTGATACAAAAAAAAATCACGCTTTTAGTGACGATACACATATATTTGTATTTATGTAATATCACTAATTTTGCTTCGTAAATGTAAATTTACACGAAAGCAAAATCAGAAACATAAATACAAACGTAAATTCAACTTCCAGCATAAATGTAAAATTTTATTCTAAGCAATGACTAACAAAACTTGTATAAATTTTGTATGAAGGTGAATAATGGTTAGGTCTGTATTTACATGAACTGGGCGCTCCCTGTAACTTTTTTGAAGTCGATTAAAAAATACTAACCTAGTACATATTTCATATACACATAAAGATAATGTGTATAAATGAATGGCCAGTTGGTTTCATATTAAAATATAAATTTAAACTTAAACAACCCCGCATTCTTGAAGTTTACCATAACATTCTTAGAACTCTCTATCATTCCATACTTTGCCGACCTGTATACACCTAATCTCATTATTCATATTGAATATGTATGTACTCAACTTTGCTACAGTTGGCACTATAAAATGTGTAAAAAATGTTAGAAATTTGCTTATCCTCATCTGCCTATTCCTTCCTTTTCTTACTTTCTCAGATGTAAATATATATAAACTATAAATTTCCTAAATACATTCAGACTATTCAGATAATACTAGACTTTTAAGCATTTCGACTGTAGTAACTCTTATCTCTATCAATTCTTTAAAATTTTAGATACTTAAACGTAAAAAACTTAACGTGGTATATATATTTTGTGGTTTGTCTCTTAGAATAGGATGTGAATGAGGTGTCTGGGATAACAAAGCATCTGTTATCGAACTTAGAGCTCTGTCAAATAAGACGGTTAAAGCATATTTAAATGAAATTCTCGTTGCCAGGCTACGCAATGATCATGACAATGACCATGAGGGTCCAGTAAAATAATAGTGTCTGTACGGTTTGTCTGTCGGCGCCTGCTTACTCGTGTCGAGACGTTATTGGGCAGAAATAGGTGTAGCGGTGATGCTTCCGGAGTCGAACCACAAAGAGTTCAAAAAACAAATCGATCGCGTTTTGATAATAGTCTTACAACTATTGACTTTTGAAAACCTTTTGCATTATATTATACTTATTGCACCATAATTATCTTGTTCTAGTCTACTAAGTCATATCATAAAACCATTCGTGAGAGTAAATAAATCATTTTATTAGTATTATTATACTATACTTATATGTTAACACAATTTTCGCATTAGGGACTTAGAATCCTGGTGGGTTTTTATTTTGTTGATTCCAGATATAATATTTTATGTATATTACATGTGGGTTTACGATGTAAGGGACACTTATGCTTAAATCAGTATTCATTCGTCGTTAAATAAATCTGAAATAATTACCATAAATTATTTTTCAAAGTAATATGTATTTGATTATAAGCGAAACATGGCTTGCCTAAAATCTAAAGTTACAGATATTGTTACCAACATTTTGTTAGCAACGCAAAAAACCTGACGTAAATGTCGATAAAGAACCTTTGCTTTTGGTACTTTCGGAATATTGACATATTTCAATAATTCCTCCTCCTCCCAGTTTTGATCCATCTACCACATGTTTCATGAAAAGACTACATATTAAAGGTCAATTTGCAAAACCCCAATTAAATTATAGATTTAATCACATTAATTAACGGTTTATTGTCAAACTGTGGTTGTCCTTTTTGCAAGGGGGGGAAAACTTCAGAAGATATTACAGTGGCTTGGGTGTCACATCGCATGTAGGATTTTTACTGCACTTAAACCCCTCTGCAATAAGTAGATGACTCCGTTATCACTAACGAAACTCTATTAGTTTCTGTTAAGCACGACGCCTCTCTCAATCTCTACTCGGTAAAGTTTTGCGGTCCTCACGCACGATCATATGTTTACGACAGTATACGGCAACACATATCGTCGTCTTTACCGAGGTTATTGGCTGGGCGGTTTGAGCTGGGGAACCGAAAGGTCTCTTGCCCCTTGCTCAGTTTAAAAGCCTCTGTCGTTGAAATTATGTTATTTTAGACACGCACCCTAAACCGCAATAAAGTTTAAATCGTTTCTTTCCGACTTGTCAAGTTACATAAGTATTGAAAATTGATTATCACTTAACAGGAAAACATTGTAAGGAAATACACGACAAAGAGTTCTTTAAAAGTATTATACATACTAAAGAAGATGTGCATTTTAACCACAATGTAGCAACATGAGACTGCAGCGATAACTACAACTTGAAGACCTTTTTTATCTCTGCCTCATACTTATACATACGTATTTATATGACTCTGGAGTACGGATTATCTAAACGCGCTGCGCTTCTCGTCTTTGAACGTTACTGACGATGCACTGATGTACTAGGTTGTATAGTCGCTGCAACCCAGCGTTGTATTTCTCTTAGTTTTAAAGTTTACCCTTATATGATTTTTTGAACAAACAGTTTTATTGACGGTAATTTACTTAACTATAATTAAAAGCTTATTATTCAATTATTTATTTGTCTTTTATTATTTTGACACATTTAAAACATTCTCTTATGAGAATGTTTATTTTCTTTTTAAAATTTTTTAAAGTTAATAAATTTATTGCACGCACCAATGATTTTGTGCGTATTAGAAGTTAAGTATCACTGCTTTACGTGAAGGAAAACATCGTGAGGAGACTTACTCATCTGAGAGTTCTATAAAAAGTTCTCAAAGGTGTGTGAAGTCTACCAATTCGTACTTAGCCAGCACGGTGGTTTATGACCTAGAACTCTCTCAACCTGAGAGAAAACCCATGCCCAGCAGTTCGACAATAATGGGTTGACGGTAAATAGTACCGAAATCCTAACCCAAGTTGGGCCTCAGCAAAAACATTCAATCTTCCTTTGAGGACTAAGCTAGACTACCCCGTAAGCATCCATCTTATTTCTTACCTCATACATTAAACCAGAACATAGCAGCGCTTGACCACCATCTTTCCAGCAAAAATTTCATAAGCGTGGTATCTTTGGAACCGAACCACAAACGGTTTCATCTCCATAAAACATATACATACGTTCTTATTCATACATTATTTCCTAAAGCCTTATATAATAAGTAACTGTATATTAAGATAACTCAGGAACAAATTACTAACTTTGAAGAGTGGAACAAGTATCGTTTATACTTGTTCTACCCTTCAAAGTTAGTAATTATCCATGCCAACCAGGGAATTTCATGAGGTTATCACGTTTTTGGAATACCAAAATTTCCTCAAAAACATTATTAGCCTAAGTCCTATATCTAAGAAAAGATTATTTTGATTGTGCTCTCTTCTCACATTGTCAGTGACAGGCCATTTTCTCGACTTAAATTACTTTTATCCTATATAATATTGCACTTTCAGAGTAACATGAGCTCACGTATATCAACAGGAACACTTTTCTTATAACATTCAATACTTTTCAAAAATACTAAGTTCAATATAATATCAAAAGAAAAAAATGATTAAAAATATTTTTCGTACATATGTATGTGTCAAGAAGAAATACCCGAAAAACAGCTATAATCGAGTCATTTTTTTCATTTGATTTAGAATTCTTTGAATTGAATACCTATTTAAAATCACGGCCTTATTTAATGTCCTTCACTTATAATTAATATAAAATAAAAATTCACTTCCACTACAGTCGGAAACAATATTTATAATTATTTATTTATATATTTGGTAGACTATAGCTGAGTGAGCAACACTTACTACTTTTTTAATCACCTACGCTCAGTAATTGAAAAAAGACTTTTGGATTTTCCAAACGTTTTTACTACTACTAAGCATTTAAGTTGTGGTTTGCTGAGATAAGATTAGAAACACATTTGTTATTAATACTCAACACTGACGCTTACACAGTTGCGTATCTATCAGCAGAAGAGTAGTCTGGAGCCTAAAACGGTAGATTCCAGTTGAGGCAAATATAATGCTATCTTGTCGATTGTTTTTCGGCAACCAATTTCTAAGATTATTTAAATGTTGACAACATTTAACGGGGTTTCGGGGCTGGAGTGCGCGGGTCAGAGGGCTCCAATCCCTCGAGTGATATCTCTTGGGGGCGGCAGAATGTTTGGATCTGACTACATCTTGTTTTTTCGTTGACTTAAATACAATAAGCGAATAACGCTTGAAGCGAATGTTTCGTGGCCCTAGTGTAAGACAATTTTATCTTTAAGACACACGCTACGCTCTACGAGGCTCCACATTACCATATCACGGTAAGTTGAAGCACTATAAACAACATATTATTCTATCTTCTCCACCTGATATTAATTTTGAAACTTCATAATTATTTCTAGGAAATTACGTTATAATAATCAGTTATTTGAGTGTATATTCTAAAATGTGCAGTAAACCTTATAATTTTATATGTAGTATTTTTTCCTTTCAAAGTAACACTTTTCTGTAGCGTATTTTTTTTTGGCCTCTTCGGTCGACTCTTTTTGCATTACACTCGACTACAAAGTAGAAGAAAAGGGAAAGGCGCTCGACAGCATGGCCAAGGCCTATGTAGCTGTGTTTTTGTGTGCTTGTTTAAATTTTAATTCATTAAATTTAAACAAACATATCATTAATTTAAACAAACTATTTTAACGAAAATAAAAGTTTATTTTGTTTCGTTTTTTAAAACCACATTATTTTCTAAAGTACGAATTTCACTTATTATTAGTCGCACGCTTTTTTTTGTAAAGTTCAAATTTCACTTATTATTCGTCTCATTAAATCGCATATTTGTATCATTTTGCAACATCACATAAATGTTTTTGAGTGAAGCAATAACCGGAAGTCGTAAATATCTCACTCCCCTGCGTCGCTCCCTCGCTTTATTTACCTCGACTTTAATTTATTCACATTGTTTTAAATTTCACTTTGTACTAAATTTCATGTATTCGTAACTGACTCCATTGTTTCAAGTTAAATACGACAAACAGATATTTATATATAAACATTTTTCTACTGTTTGCTTTATTAGTTCATATATAAACGAAACGAACGGTTAATTATATAAACGGACCGAAATTAAAGAAAATGTACTTACTGTCAATTATTTCTTTTTCCAGTTACTGCTTTCATTTTCTTCAGTTTTTATTCGTCCTATTCAATGAGATCATTAGATCATCAGTCTTCCTGGCACCCCATGTACTAACTTGTGTTTCTATCATATGTTTTAACCCACGTGTAGGACACCAATGCAGTGTATTATAAAAAAATATAATACGTTTATTTCTTAAATGTTTCTCTATTTACACAATATATTCATAAAAATTGTTCTCATTATTTCATGAAACCGTCAATTCCCCTTTATTTTTTCTCAAAACGGAAGATGGAAAGAAGTGACAAAAAATTAAATCATTCAGAAGAGAAAAGCGAACGAACGCTTTTCCACCCTCCCGTAGATTATATTAACTTTTTTTGACAGAGTAACCTAAAACTTGATGTATTCACCTAACCTAAATTCTAACTTTTCCTGATATGATATATTAAAAACTTTTGACTGGCCCTTTTTCTTATTCTTATAATAATGTTTACTGACATTATTGTTCGACTTTTTATTACATGCGAACTCAAGTCTTTTTCATTTTTTAAATAATTCGTACTTCCATACCTTGAATTTTGTAACTGGCAAAGTTATAAATAAAATAAAGCCAACTGACAAAATTAGGCTTATGTTTTTTATAGAATAATAAAATAATGTATTGTATCAAGTACTGAAATCAAATGTCAAATTGAGTTATTCAGATGATCCCAGAGATAAATACGCGGTATTCGTTTTACTTTTCTTCCTCTAGTGAGAGTAAAAAAAATACGCGGAAAATGTTTCTAGGGAAAACCTTTTTTCTTTTACATAAATAGCTCAATTGCTGATCTTTGTGCCATTTCAGGGTCAATAAACTTGTATAACCTATTTTGGTCGTACGTAAACATCCCTTTTTTGTTCCCGAGGGGGAACCTTCTAAATGTACCAACGTCATGGGAGCGACGCCAGGTTATATGGGATTTTTACCGCACTAACTCAGCCGGTGGCTGTCCTCGGTACTGCGATGAAGACTCGATGAAGACCGGGATCTCACCCATGTAAGCGGCTGGGCCCACCGCACCGTCTAGTCTTTACGGCGGTATGCGACCACACACACAGCCGTCCTTCAAGGGGTCGCCTGGCTGGACGGTTCAATCTCCCACTCTTGCCCCCAGCAACCGCGGAAGCCCCTTTTAGTCGTCTCTTACGACAGGCAGGGGATACCGTAGCAATATTCTAATCCCGAAACTACAGGGACGACGAAAACATACCCAATGAGTGTTGTTTATAAATTATCTTTTGGTAGCATCTATCAGAGGAACTGCTTTTATTGGTAGGTATATAAGTGGAGCGATTTATATGTATATTCAAAAAAATTAATGAGGTACAAAATGCGTTATGATAAGCTTTTAATGGAGAATTAAATTAAACACTTTTTATGTGAGTGAATAAGACGTTTGAAAATATGTGTATACCGAAACATATGAGCTTTGTAAGCACATTTATATAATTACGAGATTACAAGATGATTGATTAGTACACGAAAATTCTCCTTTATTTCAATTATGTTGCATATACTTGTACATGAATAAACTAACGAAGAACGATAAATAGGGAGGAATAACGAGCTTAATAACTTCTAATTCCGTCGTTTATGCGCGTATAAATCCCTCCTCGTTAAGAATTGGGTAAAGATTACTGAAACGAATTGGTAAAATAATTTCATTACTGTGAGCTAAGCCATGCATATGTATTGAAGTAACTCTTTTTTTAGATCATTATATGTAGTATTATGTAATCAATATCCATTATTAAAACGATAATTATCGTTTTTATCCTACTATTGTTTGAATCTTGACGCTTTATACATACATAGCCCTAGACAAAGATTATTCTTTGTCGTGGGTCTTTGTACACACGCATGTCCAGAATTTACGCCTTAATTCATCATAAAGACGTATGGACTTTGGACGAGACTATACTTGTATTAGATTTTATTGGGCGTTTTTGTGGTTATTTCAATTTTACCAAATGAGACCAAATATATCTGTCCAAATTCTCGTTCGAGAAACGAATTGCCGTCGGTACATCCTCATCAGATCTATCTTTAAATTTATTGTCCTTTTTAATGAAACAGTAAAAAAATCTCACTCTTCTACACACATTTAACGCATAATTTGACACAATAATGAATTTACAAATACTCATTACATATTACGTCGCAGTTACGTTACACACGTGAAGCATATTTTAACGCACCGCATCCATTACTCACTCTCCGGGCTCGAACCCCGACTCCACGATTACGACAAAACCAAATGCTCTCACATTCCCCAAGATTTTCTCAAGTTAGCTTTCGTACTAGGATATTCATTCCAACGTTTCATACAAAGTTTACTCTTTAAGTCAATATATTACTGTTACTTGATTACCTAATCAACATATGCACGTTATATTATCCATTTTATTTATTACCATTACCAGTCTGGCCACCGAATAGCCACGTATTTTCATCCCAATTAAAACGGAGTGAATGTAATTCCCTATAGATTTTTCCAATAACATAGATATCTGTGGTCAGTAATGAATCGCATTTTGACGACCCACGTGGTAGAGCGGTCACCATACCGGTCTGATACGCAGTGGATCCCGGATTCGATCTCCGGCCAGACAGACATCTGAAAGATGAAGTTAGATTTATGTTCTGAGTCTGGGTGTTTGTGTATTTGTCTTTGTGTGTCCATGGCAGCCATGACACAAGAGAAAATCCTAGTGTGGTGATGAGTGTAAAAAGCTGTTTTATATAAAAAAGAAATTATACTTTATAGTGTGCATAGATGTAGTAATAAATGTTTATAAGTAAAAATATACATCATGATCTTATAATGTACGGTCGGCAGCCGGTCTGTCTCATATTTGTACATGTAACGATTTTTTATCTTTATTTATTTTTGGAACGAATTTCCTTAACGCGGCCTAGGGGAGTGCGAATTTGTAGAAATTGTCCCGTAATCAAATGTGCTGTGCGCGTGCGTATATCGTGTGTGTGTAGTAGACTAACAAATCATGGAAAGCATGGAAATCGGGCTAAAATAAAAACCGACTACTCTATAACTTATTCATTTATGTCAATAAGCATGTCATAAGCTTTGAGTGAGACAAAACATGCCTGTTGTTATTTATTATTTTTTTATCGTGTCACAAAGCAGATGTTGTCGTCCGTACTTCACATTCTTATAATAATGTATCAAATAGTCTCTCAGTTGACTTGTAATAGGAGAGGGTATATGGTGAGGTGGGGATGGCAACATGGCGGCGCTCGAGTTCGGGGAGAGCGGCACTCGGTTCGGAGACTTCAACAAGTGCACACGTTTAGCATAGCTATGATTATACTGTCCGTTATTATTAAGTACAAATTACGTATAAATTATAATACTGATATTCTTCTATCTCTATTGTGAATATACATCTACTCGCCATCGGAATTTTATTAATACAAAGAATGTCAAATGGTTGTCTGGTTACCTTTGGTGTTACAATGGTAACAAACACGTACGATGATAAAAAGTACGTAAGTTCTATCCATGACGTCAAAATATTTTAAGTCGGCTATCAACTTAATTGTGTAGTTTTATGTTTTGTTGATATGTTAGGAGTTTGACGAATTCAGCGAGTGAAAAATGAATTAATTATTAATTTCTATTTGAGAACGGGGCCAGAAAGTCTTTACGTGAGGTGAATAGTGTTCTTAACAAGATATGTTGTGTTGTTGAAGGGTGTAAAGTCTTATATATATTATAAGTATATTATAGTTTGAGAAAAGAAAATGAGGACGAATCGATAAAATTTCGTTGGTAAATTTAAAGATATATATTTCAATATTGGAAATATAAAAGTGTTAGCCGATAATATAAAATAGTATTGTACGTTTATTTACTCAAAAAATACCCTTTGCTTTATTTTATGATTTTTCTGAAAAATAAATTGCAACAAGAATAGATTACTAGTGACGTAAAATGTTGACTGTCGACCAGTCAACATTTTACGTCACTAGTAATCTATTCTTGTAATCTAAAAAAAAAATAGTAGTAAAAATCTAATCATTTTAATACCTACTGTTGCAGATTGTAGTTTCATTTAAACTAATATTGTCCATGGAAAAGTAAAAGTTGTAAATAAACATGGGGTTTTCAGCCTTCACATCAAACATCTTCAAATGTTCTTTATTACCTCTCTCTTTAAAAATAAAGAAGTAATTATTATTATTATTACCACGTATTAGTGAATTGGCTGCATGGATTGAACTTTGTTCCTGATAGGAGACACGACCCCATGATCCTTTTATTTTTATAGGATGCCACATGGAACGTATTTTACATTTCGTGAATAATAATGTAACATAAGAAAATTAAAGAAGACAATTTAAGTATTCTCTTAAAATAGAAACACTACAATGGTCATTATACTTAATAGCTTTGGAAACATGATTTCAATATAGTGAAATAAATGCGAAACGTTTTCGCAACTAGAGTCAATATGGTATGAGGAGAAAAAATATAGCCACAGTGCAGTAGTCGAGGTGCATTTATCCCGCAATTGGGCGTGCTTCCCGTTTCCGTTAATGTTCCCGAAAAATGTTGCGATTCCCGCAGGACAGTGACTAGTATCCGATCTATCACATCACCTATACAGGTGTATCGGTTGAACAAAAATCCATCAAATCTCGTCCCCGTTGTAAATATCACCCTGGCACTAGCACTTATACCAATGAAATCGTGTTCGTGGCTTAGTGGCGCAACAGAAACTATATTTGAATTTGGATAAACTTTACCGTCTGTGCGTGGAGTTTATTTACTATTTTTTTTTATCAAACTGAATTAGTAAACCAGCATGCAGTTCATCTGATGGTAAGTAATTACGACCTCCCATTGGCACCTGTAAGCAACTCGGTATATAACAGGGGTTCTGTCTGAAGTTGATGCGTTGCTACTCACGAGGACTAAGACGCTCACCTTATCTAAAAGTGAGTGTGAGTTTATGCAAAATGTTACTTCAATAATTATTTATTTATGTTAGAAAAGCCGAAGAAACTATTTTTTTTTTTTGGTCTTTTGTTGAAGTCAATTCTAAATTTGGTTAATTAAAAAATCATTGCCATATATTTATTTGCTCACCATCAATTTCAAACCACAAACATACTATTACAATTGCAATGAATGTTTCTTTGATACAAAATTTAGAGGAAACAAGATTCCTCTGAAAAGAAAAAGCAACTTTTACGGTTGATTTCGAACCAATAACTTTTGTTCTAAGTGCAGCGGACCGGTCCATAGTAGTTGTTATTTTATATCACTTGTTCTGTCGCTTTCAAAAAATAAACGTAATGCAACTAAAGATGTACTTATACCTACTCGTTATTGCGAACATGAAAAAAAATCCTATATTCAACATAGGCCAGTACCATCACGCAATGGATACCTGAAGACGCCGAGGGAGGCCTAAGAAAAAGCGACGTGATGATCTGGTCAAACATCTGAAAGGTTGACAGGTCCTAGGATATAGGCGCAGGATAGAGAGCAGGGTAGGCATTTGAGGCTGGACAATGTAAAATGATATAAAATATCAACAATTTACATATGTATATTGTTTAATAAAAGTTTTTGTTAATGTTGTACTATAAAATAATACAAGTCCAAATACATAAAAAATCTGTATAAATTGAAAACACATTTTCATGTCATTTTAAATAATAAACATATTTTTTATGGATTTTATGGTATACATATATCCGTGACCTGCCATAAACATGTAACTTATGGAAAACTTAATGTTTACTGTTCACAATCGATCATAGTGTAATCACAGCTTCAGAAATAAATCATAGAGGCTGTAAAGTTCAAAAATTGATTCTACAGTGGTGGCAATAAAGAAGAGCTATTGCTTCCTCTATGATCTGTTGTGTGCGTGATACTACATACGTGTGTATGCTGAACTATAATTGTCGACAGTAACGAGCCCGTCGATGTTTAATTAAAAGTTTGAGCCATCGTCCACCCCATCGACGTTATTGGACGGCCCCATGGCATGCCTCTATAAAGCCGAACATCAACTTTTAAAGCTGCTAGCCGGTGAATAAAATTTTCTGCCGACAATAATGTGTGACGTTCACGGTACATGAGTTCAGAAAATTGTTGGTGATGTTTAGATAAATCTAATAACTTTAACTAGAAATTATTCTATAGTGTTAAGATTTTAACCAGAGAATAGAATTAGGTTTTGTATCTACCATGTATGTATATATTTTTTTACTTTACCTGCCTTCACTTTTTTACTTAATTTCTACTGTTTCTAAATTTCTTTATACTAATTTGATCATTGTTTTATGTTGTTTAAGAGATACTACAGTAGTCATTATATATAGCATGAATGTTAAATTTCAATTTTAATTTAAACTTGCATACCTAGTAGGTGTTTGAAATAACAAAATGTTACATCTTTACATCACGCCAAACAATCCTCTAGTTTACTTAAATGTAAGACAAAATAGTTCAGCTAGTTTTTTACAAACAAGATGGTTTCAAAAAACAAATGTATATAAAAAATTAAACCTCAACTAAGAAGATTCGCCAAGAAACCGGGTTTCTTAGCGGATCTTTGAAGTTGAGGTTGTGTTTCGATCCGCTGATAGTTTAAGAAATAATATTGTAACAGACAATTTGTACGTGCTCCGTAGGCCTATGCAAAATAAAGACATTTCATTTCATTCCACATGAAACAAACTACAGGCATTAAATAGGTAAACATTTGTTAATTTCTTATTACAGGCATTAATAGGAACTAAATAAAGAATCCACATGTAAAGAATGTCCTCCATTACTTCTGTTATACTATCAGAATAGAGGAGTACTTTAATGATTAATAAATTATATTTACTTCGATTTTAATCTATGTATTTACACGGATACGAATACGAGTACGGAGCTTTCCACCAAAGGGATTTTTCCATCAGCTGGTAAGTGGTTGGGAAAAATTGCA
>MOOZ01000141.1:47033-60453 GCA_002930495.1 Cecropterus lyciades | reverse complement strand
ATGTGAATCTCGAGTATAACGACACTGGAGAGTCCAATTATAGCCTTCTTCTGGAACATTAAGGGAACGAGAGATTGTAAAACTAGTCGCTCTAATATCGCAGTGTCTAACCTTTATTTATAGTCAATAACTCATACTTACTAGATATTTAGATCAAATAATGTTTTGAGAGACCTTATTTAAGCCATTTTATTTGTTCAATCCTCATCAAAATTCTTCATTATTTTGTTATTTACATTAAAATTATCAATATGGCTTTTTTTTGTTCTCGAGGGGGAAAACTTCAAATAGTACCTGACGCTGTGGAGCGACGCCAGGTTATGTGGGATTTTTGCCACACTAAAACTCCCCGGTGGCTTCCTTCAGCGCTGCGAAGAAGAATCCGGGATCTCCAAAGGAACGCAACCGGAGTCCTCTGAGCGCGTTGCCCCATCGGGCTCCACCCAGGAGAGAGCCAGGCCCACCGCACCGTCTAGCCTTTACGACAATATGCTACCACACATACCGCCGTCCTTCTCAGGGTCGCCTGGCTGGACGGTTCGAGATCCCACTCTTACCGCCCGCAATCCTGGAAGCCCCTTTTAGTCGCCTTTTACGACAGGCAGGGGATACCATAGCTCTATTCTAATCCCGGAACTACAGGGACGTATCAATATGCCTTGCAGAACCTTGTTTTTGTTATGTCTTGAATATATGATTTGTCGCTACGAATTTTGCTACGCGAGTACTTGTAGCAACGTTTCACCAAGTCTTCCTCAAATGTATCGTAGAAACTGCAGACAAACAAAAATTGCATTGGTATTATGGACTTGTTATATCCCTATTTAATTTTTATTTCTTCCTCTTTGACTAGGCATTTTTTTATATTGTTTCCGGGATATGATTTACTAAAAGTGTTACACAGAACTATTCAATGTTTATTTATTAAAAAAATTTAAAATTATTTGCTTTTATTTATCAGTTATCAAATTTTGGTATAAGGTAACATCATTAACATGAGTGGATACGTTCTTGTCACAAAAAGTTTAACCTTGACCATTCTTTCCAAAGACACGGTCAATATTCTAAGGACCCGAACTTGTATTTATCTGCTTAGTAAGTATCAAGACTTATTAAAAATCACGATTTGGGCGATTAATTTGATAATTTACGAAAAAAAAATCCACCAGGAAGACCCATAACTGAAGACCTACTTCTTGATGATTTACAGGAAACAATCTGATTATACGACTTCGACGACCCGCGTGGCGAAGCGGTCACCATACCGGTCTGACACGCAGTGGGTCCCGGGTTTGATCCCCGGCCAGTCAGAAATCAGGGTCTGGGTGTTTGTGTATTCGTCTTTGTGTGTCCATGGCACCCACGATACAGGAGAAAATCCTAGTGTGGGGCTATGAGTGTAGAAAGCGTATACAATTATACCCAATGGACTGAATGCTCGTGTGCTTCTTTTTTGATTATAAATAAATACTTTTTTGTTACGTATGTTATCCTTACGGCAAATTGATTTGCTTCTGAAGGCAACGATTTTTGTTGCATCCGTGCTGTTGGATATTATTAAACTCATTCTTTCTGCAGATATTCTTAATAACGTGTCCATGCCAAATATATTTGTGCTTGTGACAGTATAACGCTATGAAATGTTTTTCTTATGCAACACCCATTAAACACATCTAAGAGTGAGTAGTTTCATTTCTCGCTCTCGTATCGCTAGCCTCAAAAACTTGTAGCAAAAACAAGCTGCCATTTTTCCGGAGTCGTAGGACAATTATCTAGCTGATTGGTCTAAAAGGCAGATTATAGTACTTTGAATGCTTTTATGCACTTTAGCTCCATCTAGTTTATGATTGCTGAAAGCATTTAAAAGATGTTTTCGTATTCATTTTTTCATAGTTACTATATATTTTGAAATATTTTTTACCAGAACTACCTTTTACTAGGACCTTTATATAGTCTGGCATTCGGATTAGGACTTTATATAGGCTGGCATTAGTGCGAACAGTATTTAATCAATATTTAAGAGAATCCCTAATATTCAACACAGTTCACAAGCATATTCAATTAGGAATATCATTTAGGTACTGAAATATTCGTTTGGCGCTACCGCCAAATGTTACACGTAAACAATGATTCGACACATTCTACAGGATCCCTCATCATCTGAACATAGCCGCTATAAACTCAGTAGTCCTATAATGATAACTCGTTCCCATGCTCTATGACCCGCCAAAGTTAGAAGAATTTGTACTATATTATAATACAATGTATGTTTTTAGTGAGGTAAGAGTAATTTCAAGATTATTTTTGTAAAATTCTTCAATTCAAACTTGTAGAATTCTTTACAAATTATAAAAATTAATTTGCGATCACTGTACGAGAAAGATACAAAACTTTTCCTGAAGTACTTCTGAAGTGTTATAACATTCATAGAAAACTTTCGCAGTTGCAAAACAAATACACTCACGCGGGGATAAAATTAACCGGTTCATCCCTTACGAAATGAGGCACATAAATTAGCGCTTCCCGATAACGCGTCCTCGGGTGGCAATGAAATAAATCCCCACTGTGGGCACCACTTCTTTTGCAAACATTGATTTCAGCACTGCTTCAATAAAGTACACACTATGTTCATTTCTTTACTTTGTACCTACGCGCCCCTAAAACACGCAAAATAATTCTGAGGTCGCACAGGATTTTTCACTCCCATCCAAATCATTAAATATAGAAATGTAGAATTTTACTAATTAGTTGTTTACATAAGTTGAATAATAAAAAAAAAATAAGAGAAGAAATTTGAAAGGAATATTCCATGAATTTTAGGTCATGATCGTACCCATTACCTGTTCGATTACTAATAAGTCAGTGATAACTTTTTATGTTGAACTGAACAAATCATTTCTTTTTTCTTCTGGGGGTACCAACGCCATATATATTCCTGTCTTTTAATAGCAGCGTAAAGCCCTGCTGTATTCTGGTTTGGAAGGTGTGGTATGGGAGACATACTTATCTACCCATAATTACATATTACCCAAATGTACCAACATAGCCCTAAGGTAGAAACATATCTGTTAAACGTATCTAGTTGAACTGTAATGGTGGATTTCATTTTTATTTCCTACACAATTTCTTAAAAAAAATTGTATAGCCAATATCATTATTATTCACTTTTTATTTATTGTATAGTTCCAGTTGGTTACCTATGAATTCACCGGTTCACTAAACCGTACAGGTGGTCGAAACTGGAGCCATTAATATAGCAAACGGTAAACCACCCGCGGCGGTCAGTTGAATTAATATCGTTAGCTTTTGTTCATACAAACGGGAATAAAAGCTACACTATATCTATCGCTAGTTTCACCGCTTGTTAAGTTCTATTGTGAGAGGTTTGTGTATATAAAGTTATACATAGAGGTAGTGTATATGACAGTAGACAGTTTAATCATTTGTCTGTGGTTAGTTTTATTAAATTGTCTGAAAATAATAGAACCTTAAAAAGTTCGACTCCGGCGGCACCAGCACCATGTCTATTTGTGTCATATAACAGCTGAGTTAATCGCTGCTATATGCTTGTTTAAAAGGTGTAAGATAATTACATCTTTCTCCTCAGGGATAATGACGCATATTAAATCTTTTTTGTAGCAAATGTCAATGACTTTTTTTATAGTATGGAAGAAACAAACGAGCATGCAGCTCACCTGATGTTAAGTGGCTACTGCCGCCCATAGACATCTGTAATCAACCCTAGGTAAGATCATAGTCTCACTTAAGGTTAGCCATAAATGCGTTTCTACCCCTAAGGACTAAGATGGAATGCCTCGAAAAAGTATGTCTTCCTTACCACACCCTTTAAGTTAGTATACAACAGCGCACGACACTGCTGTTATTAGGCAGAAATAGGTGTGGCGGTGGTGCTTCCGGAGTCGAACCACAAAGAGCTCTACCACCTTCAGAACCTGCAACATCTACCAGCAGCGGAACTGCGTTTTCACTTGTACGACATAAAGTAGTTCGAAAAGTAGTAGTAAAACCTCTAATAATTCCAGTATAAAATCTAAACATATGTACGTATCAAAGCTTACAAAGTATATTATGAACTACTAATATAAAAAGTCCTAGTAGATTTTTTCATAAAACGTACGTTATTGTTGTGGATAATCCATATCCTTATAAATAACAAAAGTATATATTCCGATAACTGATGCGTTCCCACAGCCAAACACCGGGTTGGAACGTTTCAGTATCATACCACATCTTTTATATCAAAACCGCGACTTTATATATAAAACGAACACTTTACACAAATAAAAAAAGGACAACATGATGATTCAAATTGGCAAAAGATAAAAATGACAAAATGGTTCCTTTCGAATTCTCAAATATCTTCACTGGAAGGATTAAACTAGTAAAGGAGGTTCTATTTCCCGAAGAACATTTTTAAAGTGTTTTAATTAAAAGACCTTTTCTAAGAAGATCTGAGTGACATCGATCTTGTTTATCTCATTACGCGTCGTATTCCTTTTATTTATTTACTTCCAGCGCGCACGCTCTTATCCCATTTTCCACTTTTATAAAACTTTCTTTACTTTTTCTTATCGTACGTTAGAACCGACAAGTGCATTGGCTACTTTTAATTAATTTAGCCATACAGTACGCATGACAATGTCGATGTCTGCAAAAACCGTTAGTTTTTTGTCAAAACCACACTTTTGAATTCAATTTTTATTTTTTGAATATATAAAACATACTTAGAATATTGTCTTCTTCGTTTGTTTATGGATAATTAACGTATCATAGAAAAAATGACAGTGGAAGGACACGAGGATTCTTCCTTTGTCGTGAGCGCCATGGAAACACACCAAGACGAATACCAAAATGCCAAGACCGCCCAGAACAGAAATCATCGTATAGATATTAGTTCCTTATTACCACTCAGCTACGTGGATAGTAAAAAAATATTGACTATGTATCTTTATGATATTAAATGTGTAACTAGTTTCAATATTTTTAGAACTTAATTATAACTAAGTATAATTTTACAAAGATAGTTTTCGTTATTACAACGGAACATTAACAAACAAGTAAAGATTTAGAGAAAAATTATTGTAAAATAATTACCATATGATTTGGTACTTTATCTTTTTTATCTACAACAAATAAGAAAAATTTAATTTAATATTAACTGAATCTATAATTCGGATACCAAATTTCTAAATGGTTTAATAGACATTTCTGGGACTTTATGAAAACATAGAACATAGAACTTCCACAGTATAAATTTAAAAAAATATTTATGGAGCCTCACACAGTCACAAAGGACGTCAAAATGCTTTATCAAAAAATCTTCACCTACTTTTTTATATCACATCTTTTATTCGGGGTCGTAATAATTTAAGTCATACATCTTTATTTTTTGACGTTTACATTAGCATCAAAATGAAGACATCATTTCATTAAATTAACGACAAGGGAAGTGCCACCAACACAACCATTTTAGAGTAAAGCAGTTCAGGCGTTTCGGAGGAAGGTGTGGACGCGGCTGACTCAAATACATCTTATTCCTCGGGAGTAGCAACGCATTTACTTCAGGTACATAAGTCCATGGGCGATAGTACCATCATACCACCAGTTGCACTCGTTTGTAAGTGTAACGGAGCAGTAGTGAGATGCTTTAATGTGGCGAGGTGCGGTGACAAGGGGGTGAGGTGAGGACAGGCAAGGGGAAGAGGGTGAGGTGTGGTGAGGAGAGATGTGCGATGACTGACTTTTGGCGGAGACGTCATGATTTAAAAAATAATTGGAAATAAAACATTGGTTAAAGAGTTTCTAGTATCTTATTTTATAGCGTTATATTCTTCATTATCACTAAAACATATCCTAACTCCAGGTACACTATTCGAGATTAGTCTGTATGCACGTAAATTATGTATCACACTCATAACCCCACACCAGGAGAAAATCCTGGTGTGGGGTTATGAGTGTCGAAACGGTTTTTTTTAATGTCTTAAGTTATCTTTAATAAATTACGATGCGTTTAAGTTAACGTAATTACACAAAAATCATATAATTCAGTCGTTTTTGAAGATTAATTATTTCTTGCTTTTAAGCAAACCCACATTTGACTTGCGTTGACTTTGCCTTAATCTATCCAAGATGGGTAATACCTATTCGATATTAATTTACAACAAAAATCGAAGTTATCTTTTATCTCTAGGTTCTAATGTTAGTTGGATTGTTTGGTATCTAGAACGCGTCTAGATATCCAGCAATATACGAACGCGCTCATTGTCTCATAGCAGGTGCACTCTCTGGATAATAAACGAATGAGACCAACATATAATGTTAGCACGCTCAGATGCCCTGGAACTCTTTACGTAAAAGCTCTTTTGTATTGCTCCGTGCACATACACACTCAAGCTGGGTTTTAATTTCCACGGAATTCCAAATATTTTGAGTGAAAAGTATCGATGTTTGTAAAATGTTCAATAAAAATATTATTCTAGATATATATTTCTTCAGTAAAAAATAAATAAGTTTATTTTTGGCGAGTAATAATATGAGTTATAAATAGTATAAAATTATACTTTTACAACTAAACAAAAATATTATTATCATTAAACAGTTATAAGTACACACTTACAATACATTTCTTTTTTTTTTGACGGGAAACCTTCAAATGGTACCCGTCGCCGTGGGAGCGACGCCGAGTTATGTGGAACTCTTACACACTAAATCTCCTCCGATGGCCGTCTTCGGCGCTACGAAGGGAACTCCGGAATCTCCAAAGGAACGCAACCGGAGTCCTCTGAGCGCATATGCGACCACACACACCGCCGCCCTTCCCGGGGTCGGTGGCCGGGCGGTTCAAGATCCCACTCTTGTTTCCCGTAACCTCGGAAGCCCCAAGCCTTTAGTCGCCTCTTAAGACTGGCAGGGGATACCGTAGCCTTACCCTGGTCCCGGTACTTCCAAGCTAAACCAATTGCTATGTATTACATCTGCAGAATACGTAATATTTAGCATACAGCAAAACAGTTACATACCATATGAAACAAAAAAAATAAGCAACATATTCTTTTACCAATGCTAAAAATTTTCTAGATGTGCGAAACGGTACAAAATATAATTCCGGAAAACAAAATATTTTTACCACTGTAAATTCGAAACATTGCAAATGGAGGTCTAAAACCAAACGAACCGAGGTTTTCCGCAATATTCAGCAGCTTTCACTGATTAATTGACGAAATTAAATTTAAGCCCAATTAAAATCATGAAAAACAGTAACGTAACAAAAATGATCGCAAAATAATGTTAAACACATGTAATTTGTTTCAAAGCATTTTATATAAATATTAATGTTGGATTATCAAAATTGATGATGATATTATCTGTAAATAATTTAATGAAGTTCTGTTTCTTTACATACATTCAGTGAATTTTGGAATTATTTGATTTTTTTTTTTTTTACTCTAAACAATATATATGTTATAATACTTTCAACTACAATTATTTTGATATTTGATATATTCTTTCATTGATTTCTTAGGATTTTGTTTGAAGCCATATACGCTTCCAAATTTTATGTGGTGAATATAGTGTCAATAAGAATAATATTTATATAATTATGTATTGGAACGAAGTTTCTTACGGCAGGCTTGGAGGAGATAGGGATTTTGCTGCGCGACCGAACTGAAAAAAATGTGATAGTAAAACCGTAAGAAAAAATCCGTGGCATAAAACCGTTAAATGAGACGTGCGCAGGCGCGACAGTCATATACACAAGCGAGTAGTGTATAATACCTTTCTCTTTCTCCCTCTTTCTTTTTTTGTAATTATTTCTATTTCTATGTATTTTTTTTGTTGTCAAACAAAAATAAAGAGACATATTTTGTTATTTTAGTTGATAATTTGAATTACGTTTCGTTTTTATTTTACGTAAATTATTATTTCCTAAAATACTGAATTTCCTAAATACTTTTCTGTACTTAAATAAAAAGTAATTAGCAAAATTTAAGAGAAAAATCAAGAAAACTTACATAAAATTGAGCACGATTTTTTTTTGCAAATTGTGTCGATTCTACATTATCCGAAGGAACTTCGTTCTTACCTGGTGTCCCACGACAGCACATCTTTTTTATATAATTATAGAACATTGTGCAAGAACTCGTGTGCTAGATATTTAGAAGCAACCAATTACATACTAACGTTGCAGGTTTGTAATAGTATAAGGGATAAATAAGCGTCGTTTATAGCCTTGAAATGTCAAAACTTACGACCACGTCCCGTTTGTTACTTCCTTTACCAGCTTTGTTATAATTGGACACTATAGTATACATACGTAAATATCTGCTATATGATTAAATGATACGTTAAAACTACACGTCAGTGGTGTGGCTTTATTTAGTTATTCGAGTAAATATTATACATTTTATAAAGGTGTTAGTCTCATTCTTCGTGGTTTGACTCCGGAAGTATCGCAGCTACATCTATTTCTGTAAGACAGAACTCTAATCCTATCGGAGGTTGATTATTAACGACAATGACATTTGGATGGTCTCTACGCAAATTATAATTTTAAATATAAAATTTTAAAATTTACTGACCTCTTTTTAAAAGTTAACAATGTAGGTAACGGCATCGGTAGCGCTTCTCTATCCAAACTGTGTCTTCTTACACATTTACTATTCTATATCACGTAACGAAACTTTTTGAATCCTTAGATAAATAATTTATGACCTGATTTACCCTTTGTTGTTAGTATAATATAAAGAAAATCCGGGCAAGTGCGCGTCGGACTCGCGCATAAAAGGTCCGCAAAAATCATGTACTCGTATTTTTATTTTATTTTACTTACATCAAAGTCGGTGTGAATAGTACGTTGAAACAGCTGAAGTGAGGCGCACGTGACGTCACGGCACGTGAGGTGCCGATAGGACACGTACTGCGGTGAGGGCTGATATCGAGCCCGCACTTGGGGCGCTCACTGACGTTCCTTATCTGTAATTAAGTCTAGATAGCATTAGAGTCCTATCTGAGGTCAGTCACAGATGTGCTGCTACCCCTGGAAGCTAAACGGAATGCCTTTTGTTAGTATGTCTCTCATACCACATCCTTCAAACCTAACAAACAGTATTTGACCCTGTTGTGGTTATCAGAAAGTCGTGTGGCAGTATTACTTCTGGAATCAAACCTCAAAAGGTTTTTTGCCCTTTAAAATTGTTATTTGACTTTTCTGTATTAAATTATTGTATAAAGAAGACATTGTTTACTATTTTTTAATGAATAAAGAAGGTTCTGATTATAATTCATAATTATAAAATAAACTTAAAGTTCTCTTGTATGTTTATATTTCATTAGACAATAACCATATATGTATGTATAATTACGTATAATATAGGTAGGTACGCATATTCGTTACGATACCCAAGATATAATTATTCGGCATAATGGTATGATAATAGGTTATTAGATGATAACGTATTACATTAGATTCATCTTAAGATTGTGTAGTCCAGCCTTATTAATTACGTACTTTATAATTTGGTTATATTTTACCTAAGAGCTTGATGCTTCCATACGAGAAAAAATCTTCTCAAATTTAATGAACTTAAACGTGGAACATGATAGATTTACAATCACCATGAAATACCTTTATATAATATATATATAGATACCTTTTTATATAGTACCAAACCAGCATGGAGTCCATCTGATAGTAAGTTCCTACAGCTGCCGCCAGGATTTTTTCAGGGAGTTCTGGGAGCATCTGAATCTACATATATTATTAACCAATGTATTTTTTTTGACTACGGTCAAACTTTGAACTGCATTTTCTCAAAAGTAAAAAAAGGTATTGGATCTCTTCTGCTTAACACTAATGTCCTAATATAGAAATATACCGGTGGATAACGTAATTGCAAGTATTAAGTACTTTTTCAAATGTATTACGCTTTCAATAACAAATATTACTTACTTGATTTTGTACTATCAAAATGGTCAAATATACATACAATCATACATTCAACCGGAATAACATAAACAGGAAACAAAAAAAATGTCATTCAACATAAACATACAACGTAAAAAAACGGTCTCTACAGCCGCCACTGCCACCACCGCACGCAGCTGGACCACAGCTGAAGCCGTTGCCAGGCAGAGTGCAATGGTGTGAATTCTCATAGTGTAGCTATGGAATTTTTGATTAATAAAGAGGTGACAAAATAAAACTAACATGAAAAAAGACATGGACGATCAGTCTGTGCAGTCGTAGTATTATCAAAAAATCCTTTTAGCAGTTAGATAATAAACCCTAACATTTAGTAATAAGAACCACACCAAAAAAATTTTAATGCCCAACGAAGTGCGCACGGGTCTGCTAGTTGTATTATAAATTTTAAAAAGCCGAAAAAGTGATACCCATTTCATAACGTCAACGTGTGACATAATTGCTACTTTCGATGTCCGAAAGTAAATATTCATACGGCTGTATGCGCCTTTTTCCTGTTTTCTCCTGCGGTAGACATAATAGCATAAATTGCATTGACACGTGCATTACCCTGTTTTATGAATAGTCGTTACGTTTGAAATACGAGGTCTTCCTAAGCGTTTTAACTTCTTACTAACTTTTATTCTACATGAATTTACACAAAAGCCAGGCGCAGCAATAATGTCTTCCATTTGTTCAAAGATGAGAATTACATCGCCGCTGAAGAAGAAAAGAATAAAAGGTTGTCTTTGTTGGTAGTAACAGGAAAACATTTTATGCGACCGCTTGAAGCATGTACAGTTCTATTATATAATCACTCTATTGTAAAACCCTCGTCACCGGTACTTCTTGTGAAATTATGGAAGGCAATACTCCTTCACGTCACTCTACTGCCTTACAGGTTTAGAGCTGAATTAAAGACCCGTTTAAGTTCTTATGATATGACTATTATTCAGATCCACTGGCAAACTTCATTGCTTTATTCATTGAATATATTGTGTACTTAAAATGGATGTAAGACTATTCATACGGCACAATATTACATGTTTATATTTCCGATTAGTTAGCAAAGTAAAAATATTAAAATGAAATGAAATTATTGTATGAAAAATGTGCCGATTAAAATTATAACAATTCAAAACGTTATATTATAATTTGCCCTTATATTTCTTTATCATACTAAACACTATCATTCCTTTCCACTACGATACCTACCATTGTATTAGTCGTAAGGACACCCTTCTCCCTTTTGAAAGAAGAATACTTATAGGCACATACTTTACTACGTCGCTCTAGTGCAAATTGACTTACAGAAGTTAGTAGTATAATACGGTTGAAGTTAATAATAACAGTGGATTAATTTCATTTCTCATTACTTCAGTTCAAATAATACAGCAAAATCTGGAAAGCTTCGTAGTATTATCTTCCGGGCTCAGACGAACAGAATTTGGAGAGAGGCGAGAACCAATCCCTTCTTTATCCGATCACTCGAACGTGTCCATGAAAATAGCCTTCAGGCAGTGCATATTGTCCACGTTTACACACTGGAAGAGTAAAATGTACTATGAATAGAAAATCGAGTGATATTTTACTATTCAAACTCATTTTTGTCCATTTTTGTAGTTAGATTTATTTTCTAAGTTCGTGTTACCAAATACATTGGTATTACTAAGCTTAATTTATTTTAAACGTATTCAATGAGCATAGAATATTACTTTTTCGTTGTCTACTGTTACTAAACTTGTCCCTAATTATTATTGGAGTTTAATAAGTTTTGTATATAAAATATTCTTTGCGGTTAACTAAGGTTATTACTATCATAGATACATATATTAGTATTGGAGCCGTGAAATATAGATAACGGATTAATTTTATGATATAGGCATTCACTAATATAATAAAGGATTTCTACATTCCTAAGGGACTTTTTTATATTAAAGAAGTAGCATTCAAACGTGCAGTTCATCAGATGATAAGACGCCACTACCGCGTACAGACAACTGTTATCAAACCCTTAATAAGATTAGAATCAAACTTGGCGGTCGAACACAGATGCGTTAGTACCCCTGATGACTAAGAAAGCCTCCGAAAAGCATCTCTCTTTTTCTCTCTTTCGAATTCTCTTCCGAAAAGAGCCTCTTTTATCACATCCTCCATACCAGAATACGGCAGCGTTTAACATAGCTATTATTATGTAGATATAGGTTAGGCGGTTTAATCTACATTGTGTATTTTAAGTCCACACCATCTAGATTAAACTTTTATTAAAAGGGGTTTGGAAACATATCTCTATTTTATCAACGGAAAGCCAATCCCACTTTCACGCAGCGTATCCCATTAACGTGCGGGACTTCTGTAAAAATAAAATGCATTTTACCGTCAGGCTTCCACGTCACTCCACATAACGAAATACTGACAACTACATGCCGAACCGTTTTATTCCTTTTATATCCCTATTTGATGAATTCCAACTTGAAAAATTGGAGTTCTAATCCTAGCCGCGTTTCTAATACTTATGTTATCTGCGAATATCCTTTCTTTTGACCGTGAAGTAAAATATCGTAACAAACATAAAAATTCTGATTTATTCAGCTAAAAGCTTTTATTGTTCTGCACGTCAAACGCGTGCATTTGATTGTGCTCTATTCTCACTTTGTCAGTGACAGGCCTTTTTTTCACTTAAATTACTTTTATCGTTTATATATATTGTACTTTCAGGGTAATATCACGTATATCAAGAGAAACACTTTTCTTATAACATAAGATACTTCTCAAAAATACTAAGTTCGATATAAAAAAAATGTATTAAATATATTTTTCCGTGGACTTTGTATGTATGTGCTTTTCTTGACACATACATACCCCATTCCCGAAAAACTGCACTAACAGAATCATTTTTTTATAATAACTTTTTAAATTTAAGATACCATATAGGATTCCCCGCATCCTATTTCTATGTTTCAACCAACCTTCCGTACTACTGTATTTGGTAAAAATTCACCGATACCTCGCATGTGTAGCAGATTTAATACATGGCTCACTAACGAACCTGAAGATATTTTCTCCCTTAAACTCTGCCAGTTTCGTGCACTCTTGTTTGATAAAATTCCCAATTAGATGTGTGTCTTGTTTTTCCTTATTGCCCATAGTATATTATTAATTATTAGTTAAAACCACACTAGATTTAAATCATAAATATATATATATATATATATATATCTTACATAGATTTGGTGCATGATGTGCACGTCTGTAAGTGGCAACATATTAGTGTTTAAGATTTGTTTGTGAATGTTGTATATGTTATGCTGTTGGTGTGTCCAAATCAATAAATAAAAAAAATACTCTCGTGTTGGAAAGAATTTAAAACCACGCGAAAAAAGATTAATAGAAAAGAAATATAAGATTAAACCGAGTAAGGAAGGTATAACCCTGTTT
>MOOZ01000141.1:31790-45244 GCA_002930495.1 Cecropterus lyciades | reverse complement strand
TTCAATAGGTCTTAAAAGAGTCTCTTTTGCAACTACCACTAGAGTTTAAACTGATATAAATTATCGTTATTGCTACTATACGCTAAAGATAATTATAAACATTATTTAAGTAAAGGACAATAATACATATTTAATAAATTAATTAACACTAAACTAAACATTTAAGAAAAACATAAAAGGGATCAGATAAGTAAGATAAAATAAAGGAGTCAATCGCTACCTCTAGGGAGAATAGCGGGAAAGTTGCTTAATAATACAAAAAATGTATAATTTTATTTATTCGTGTAGATAACTGTGGGTAACTATGATATAATTCGCTATAATACTTCTGCTGAGAGAAAGGATATTTGTGATTCGTTGGATACAAAGCAGATTTAATTAAGTCAGAAGGGCACTTGATTTTTTGCAATCTGAACGGTCCGCTAATTAAAAAGTTGCTGAGACTCAGCTGGACGACAACGGATGAGGGCGCTCAACTTATTAGCGACACTAGCGCCGCTCCTGCAGTGGCCAACGATGTCGAAAACTTTTTAACGTGATAGTTGCAAGTGAGTTGGTTTCGGATAAAATTAAAACTTATTTTGGTGTTTATGAAACGAGTTATGCCAATTTTTTAATTAGATGAGTGATTTAAATCAACTAGCGGATTGCCTTTTGTTATTTCGAAACTAAAGTTTAATATTTAACAACAAATATTGTATTCACTTCTTAACTTCTCTTATGTCTTGCACATTTAATGGTAATTGCAAAAGCGCAAAATAAAAAAAATCATATAACCCCTAATTACAGAAGCCCTTAATTTTTCATTTTAATGAAAATTCGAAGTGTTTTAAGTCCTTTTCCCAACAGTTAACGGAAAAAAATCATTTTTAAAATTTTTGTATTTAATATGAAAAATTTACATAAAAATAATTTGGGCTCGACATCTTAACATTATTCGTCCAAATATGTAATATATAAACGTCGCAACAAGTTTCTATTTATGGCACATTACAACTTTTAGTACCATCAAATAACCTACATAATATGTACCTTATTCCACTAGAGAAAATATGCTTAAATCATTTACATAAAATTTGTGGTACAGTTTCAGCGAGTAGTTAACAATCTCTCATCCCGTTAATGTTCTAGAAAGAGGCAATAATTGGACTCTCTAGTGCCGTAACAGTCGACATCCACATTAAATTTAACGTTCCACGTTTTCATCTCACTAAAGTGATTATCGACGTTTTCTAAATTATACATTTACTACTAGTCTCTTGCTGAAAGGTTCTGCACCTTTTTAGTCCCGAGAGTATTTTGTTGGCGTTTTATAGCCATCATTTGGTTTATAAATCGAGGGTTAGTGATAGGATATTTGACGATTACGTACATCCCATTTATATCCTACTATTACTAATAACGGGTCTCTTTCTGCAAGTCTAGTGCTAAGACCATTACACTGAATGGCTTTAACTTCATACGGACAAATTAACCATTGTATTTTAAATGCATTACAAGTCTCGTTTAACAAAATCTTATTTCACAAAAGCCATAATTTTTTTTCTATGACGAAATAAACTAGATATATAAATTCATATGACTGATATAATTTGGAACATTCACATATACGTTAGTGTGTGTGTATGCATATTGCATATTAATATAATATACCTATGAAATTGCCGTTCTGCCGTACTGGCCATTTCAAATAAAAAAATTTGTGGCTGATAATTCTATTTTTAATTTTAATTTAATTTTATTTTAAAAACATGGATTTATTTTTTTCAAAATCGTCATTTGTTTAATAGATAGTATTTTGCTTTCATCGCATTCGAACATTTTATATCACTATGGATAAGTTAAAAATTTGAGTCATTATGGAGTATGAGTACCGTCGTGGCAACAAAGCGGTACAAGCGGCACGCAACATTAACGTCGTTTACATAGCAAACACTACAAACAAACGCATCACCCGTTATTGGTTTGCCCGCTTCTGTTCTGGAAATTTTGACCTGAAAAATGGGCGTTTGAAAACTTTGGTCAACAATGGCGAATTAAAGGCGATTGTGGAAGCTGATGATACTCAATCTACGGCTGAATTAGCAGCAGCTGTTGACGTTAGCATCAAAACAATATTGGTCCGTTTGCGTCAAATTTGGGAAGGTAATAAATAATAGTTTAAAAAACTTAAAAAAACACGCTTTTGAAACAAGCTGAACTAAAAAATCGACGGTCCTGAGACCATGCAGCTGCTTGATAGTCATCCCATGCCGCGATCTGGCGTCGCCGCATGGCGTAAGGTCTGCGGGTCTCGAGGAACCCCTCCTTGCCCGAACAATTCCCTCAATGGATACACTATCCACCGGTATTGTTTCCTACCGTTAGGTAGCGGTACAGCCATTGTTCTTCATGACCGCATGCTTTCCCACTCTTACAGATGACCGTCGAGAATGGGAATGTCGCTCGTGGAAAAGTACAGTAGTGGCAAGAATGAATGAGTGAATGCATTTATTTGTCGTACACATAAACTTGACAACAAATACAGTTTCGGCATACTCTACTGGTAACACCAGTGTAAAAATATTTATCTTTATAATGATAAGTAGGTACAAAAGAGATAGAGAATGACAATTTACATTGATAAATATTGCTCAATTAATACATTTTCAATGTTACAAAATTTAAACATTAATTATTTCAATACATTGAATTTCGTGAAACTTATCAATATAATAAAAATAATAATATAACAATTATACCAATAATTAATAGGGTCAATTACAGTCTGTCATCAAAAAGGTCCTTTATGTCATAATACTGCTTTATTTGAAGAAATTCTATGTTTTAACTCTTTTACATTTATATGTATAAAACTATCTGGTAAAAGGTTATAAATTTTTATAGCCATACAATATACATTATTTTTGAATTGCTTTAATTTTTGCATCGGTAGCCATAATTTGCGTTTATGCCTTCATCTGATTAGATCCATGTGAAATCATGTAAAGGAAGTATTTTTTTAATAGGGTCGCTGTCGGTTGGTCGGAAGCCACATATGGATCTGATACAAAGTTTCTGAAATCTAAAAGCTTTAAGAACATTTACTGCATTCCCCATGAGTATAATGCCGTATCGAAGGGCAGATGCAACATATGATATGATAAGCGCTAATATAGCCGCTTGCATCGACACTGTTTGGCGTAGTCGTTTAATAACGTAAACAGATTTGTCCAATTTTGATATCAGTTATTCTGTGTTATGTATTTCCCATTTTAAATATTTGTCAATCGTAATTTCTAAAAAGATACTTGAGTCTACATTTTCAATTTTATGATTTGTATAATTTATGTCAAGCTGTAATTCATTAGAATTTTGATATTGAAATTGCATTAATTTAGTTTTCTCCAAATTATTGTTTAATTTATTACTTGTCAGCCAATGTATGATATTATTTAAAGATATATCAATTTTTCATTATATTTACTTTCGTCAAGTCATTTAATCACAATTGTGGTGTCTTCAGCAAATAAGATACACTTATCGGAGAGGCAGCTGCTCTGCGGCACACCGACACGTATTGGGAGGGGGTCTGAGGTCTGAGGTTGCGTTTTCGACCGATACTACGAACTTCCGCCCATCTAGAAACGACGTCATTAACCGCACCAATAGCGCGGACATGGGTGACTCCAACAGCTTAAAAGCGGTGGTAAGTAAGTATAAAAGTGGTCGGTTTGTATCAAAAAAAACTTCAATGAATTTTTAGATCTATCCGAAAAATAAAGTAAAAAATATAACAACAATAACAAAAAAGAAAGCAATGGGTTTAGTCGATATAATTATATTAATACAATAGGTTTTATTGTATTAACTTATATTTCATTGAAGTCGAAATAAATCATGAGTATTAAAGCTTCGCGGTGAGCAAAAGTAATATTCAACCGTACATTAGAAGCTTAATAAAGCAAGTACAAAATTTGAGTTGTAATAACTGAAGTAGAAACATTGTGAGCTGCGGCCGACTGCTTGCCCTCGCGGAGCAATCTTGTGGGAAATCAGGCCTCCGCGACCGAGCAATCTGTTATATCAGTGACAACACCAGCCTAATAAGATCCCCTAAGTCTCTCACTCCTTGTTCCGGAGTATTCCAGACCTCACTGAAATCAGCTCTTCCAATTTGGAGAGTGCGAAATGATATAAGCACGTAACATATTACTGCAATAAATTGTAGACGGAGTATTGTGGCTCATGAAATTGTATTTATGCCTCTGCGCTGAGGTTCTCAAACGTAAAATGAGTACTGACACTAATAGAGACTTTGTTCGAGACAGGTCTGTGTGCACGTTCATCACGGATCACTTATTACGTTCATCGTAGCATCGCTGTACTCTTCGTTGCAAAACAGTGAAATACTTCATTCTGTGGATCTAGACGTTAAGGATGAATGAATTTGTCTAACAGAAGTTTTCGTAGAGAGAAACTCATTTGTTCACCCATACCCTTGACGATATTGCTGTTTTTAATGTTATGCTAATTAAATATTAGATCTTATTTAGTTATGATAAGAATCGGCCAATGCTGAATGGTCTTACTAAATATTAATATTTAGTAAGACCCTATTACCCTATCCGCTGTATAGAGAATTATGAAAATTAACCAATTAATTGTATACAAGGAAAACAGCTTAAATGGGTGGCTTAACTGCTTAAATAGAGACAGTTATGGAACTCTGTTTAAAATTATTCTTTAGTCAATTTACTTAAGGACAAAAGTTATTTAATTATTTTAAGCTGCTAACTTACTTTTTATATATATTTATGTATGAAAGTATCTTGAATAAAATACCTTTCCAGCACAATTAAACAGGCTAACACTCCCGTGCATGGATTTTCTTTTTCTTTTCTTCTTTACATAATCTCAAAATATCATTTAACGCCAAAAAAATTGCCTATACCCGCAACCGTTCCAGCACTTCTTCCCTTTTTCCTCAGAACTTTCACTGGGTTTTTTAGCGCCCCTTATAAACCTCTAGTGACCACGAGACGTCATCACTTCCTTTGAGGAACACTAATTTAACATATAATACATTCAGACTCAATCCAAAATAATTTATCTTGCAGTATACTTTATACAAACGTATACATCATAAAGAAAGAATTCACTGAAAAGTTTTTCAAACAGTCCTTTTAATGATAACAGACACAGCTGTTAACACTACTTTATGCAAATACTTCGTTCACGTAGTGGCTAGGCGTTGTAATAATAGGCGCTGAAACTTCCTAGAAGACAATTTGCTGGTTATTATTGCATTATTGAGGGGAAACTTTGAGTAAAGGTTTGTCTCTGCTATTAACGGTTTCACTTAATTTCCTCGTAAAATTACAGTCTTTTTGAATTCTGTCCTATTCAGAAATGTTATGAGAGCCGATGTTACGGACATAATAATTTCGCCTTATAATAAATCGACATCATCCGCAGTAGACAAAGAGTTTATTGTCATCCCTTTGATGTTTTTGATCAGTTTCAGCCAACGCTTCTAGTTTCAGCCAATGTACCTAAACGCAAAAAGGAATCTCTATCAATTGTATTGTAAGAAGTGGTACATTTACATATTTCAATTGATTTACTAAATTGTTTATTACTTAAACAGAACATTTCATTTACTTTATGCTTAAAAAGTACAGCATAATTATCATACTGTTATCTATATTTTTTAAATATAAAAGTAACACATAAAGTCCACTTGGTGTTATGTAGTCGCTAAAGCCCATAGACATTTGTAACTATCCCAAATGGCCATGTTAGGACATCACTAGGTATGGATGGATCCTTCGTCTCCCTAATCTGTTGTCGCTTCTACCACCGCTGAAAGTGAAAACATTATAGGACCATTCATGTATGCTTCCTATCATTAACGCCAGCCTAGCGTTACACAGCTGTTATTAACCAGACATATGTGTGGCGGTGATACCTTCAGAACTGAATCATGAGTATAATGAAGTAGTAACGAATAATTTGGATACAATTCTTAATTATTTTACTACGTAACGGGTAGTCAGGATATGCGGTTTTTTTGTTTCTTTTACTGATGACGACCGTTTCGAAGCCATCACGTTCCATGCCACTCGGTCAAAATTTATCGGTAATAAAGTAATATAAAACCCGTATAGTGAGTACCCATTTCATACTTAGGTGTATCAATTCCGTGATAATATTAGTTTTTTTTTTTTATACTTAAACCTAACGATAAGGCATACGGGCTACCTGATGGAAAGTAGTCACCGTCGCATATGGACATTTGCAACACCAGGGGAGTCGCCAATGCTTCGCCGGCTTTGAAGGAGAGCTCTTTTAGCACCTTTTTTGAAGAACCCCATGTCATAGCGCTCCGGGAATACCTCAGGAGGAAGTTCGTTCCACAACTTGCACGTCCGTGGCAAAAACGAGCGTGCAAACCGTTTAAAATCAAAATTCTTAGTAACTTGATTTGTTTCTATACGCACATAATAACATATTCTTATTATGTACAAATTGAATGCGGTCACGGTCAGCAAAATTACATTTCTGTGTTTTACTTAACTTGACCTACCTCGCTATTCACCTATGCCCTTACGCGTGTAATTTTGAAGTAGAAGCCCTTACAAAATGCGCATTATAAGCAAGCTCTCCTCGGGAGCCGGTGGCAAGGGCCAAACGAACACGGTAGTCAAAACGGTGACTTTGTAAACATTAAATAGGTTGCTCGTTACCCGTTGGTGAAATACTTTCAAAACTTTAAAAATATTACTAAGTTTTGAAATTTACTAATCTAAAAAAATGTAATCCCGGGATTTGAATACCGATAAATGAGCCGGGATACCGGGATCCCGGTTTTCGGGATCCCCGGGGTCGAATTCCCTAGTCTCATCGTCTAATATTTTGTTTTGAGCAACGAGCCAACGTTTTTCGGTTTTGGTTTTATGCTGATTTTTCATGGTAATTAAAATAGAGAACTTTAACACCGACTGGTGGAGCGGTCACCATACCGGTCGGACACGCAGTGGGTCCCGGGTTCGATCCCCGGCCAGACAGAAATTTGAATGATGAGTTTAGGTTTCTGTTCTGGATCTGGGTGTTTATGTATTAGTCTTTGTTTTTTTTTTTTAGACTGGTGCAGAAACAATGAAAATGTTGTTAACCAAATTGATCATGGTAGAGTTGACTTGAGATCATAGTAGAGTCAAATTCATTACTATAGTCAAACACAGGCTGTTTGCCTGTAGTAATGAATTTTAAGTGTTAATAGTCTCAACCAGTGTTGTTTGTACTGAACCTATTAAGTAGAGTAACTCCGTCAAATAAAATTCACAATCCCACTACAACGTGAAGAACTGCGGTCACCTACAACATTGTTCAGTTAACGAGGGTCGACGGAGTTGTCACTCATTACTACTAATTCGTGTTAGTTTCTTGTTACTATTTCGCTTTAGGGACTTCTTGAAACAAACAAGTAGCGCGAGAAAATAACCATAGAATAGTGATGAATAATATACTCAGGGATATTATAGGCCACAAAACATCATCTTTCACTCAGTCTGCTTCATCACTGCAGATCAAAGTAAAATTTGAAGTAATTTACGTATTCTATAATTATAAATGAAAAAAGAGGTCGAACCTATTACCCGCATACGCCGATGCTGATTACAAATTATGCTCTTTTCACGGTGAATCGGTTTAAGCTACGAAGAGCTCTTTTAACACCTTTCTTTAAGAGCCCCAGAGATATCCTCAACATAAAAAGGAGAAATAAAACACTTTCAAGATACAGATCCAAAATATTTATAGTTCAATTATTGAATTTAGAAGCACCGTGTAATTTTGAAAATTTATCTCTCAACTCATCCGTGAACGAAAAACAATATTGACAGCAGAAAATTTTATCAACTAGGTAGCAGATTCAAAAGTTGATGGTCGGGTTTATAGAGGCATGCCACGGGGCGGCCCAATAACATCGATGGAATGGACGATGGATCAAAGTTTTAATTAAACAACGCCGCGTGCTGGGCTCGTTACTATTTACAATTATAGTTCAGCTTACACGCATACGCACTAGGTATGGCTTAGACTAGATTTTATCTCCTTAGATTTCTTTAAATTAGTTAAAATCAAATCGGAATCAATACATAAAAATATCAAATTACTGAAAACAATCTTGAATTGCTGGTCTAGCTGGTACAGATATTTTGATAAAAAATAAACAAATTTACCCCTCTTATACGCTGCCTAAAATAAACGTAAAGCAAATATTTTTAGAATTATTGCTTGGTATCGACTAAAATTATGTTTTTAGTCGTAAATTCGATTCTTTGAGGACTTGATGTTAGATTGACATCCCTCACATACATTAATACTTATCAACATCTCTTACAGAAAGTAATAGTTTTAATATTATTGTCACCACTGTCTACAGTATCAATATTTTAAACATTCCAGTCTATATTTTTTAAACGCTTTCTATACTCACAGCCCCACAGTAGGATTTTCTCCTGTGTCGTGGGCTCCATGGACACACAAAGACGAATACACAAACACCCAGACCCAGAACAGAAATCTATTTACATCATTCAGATGTCTATCTGGCCGGGGATCGAACCCAGGACCCACTGTGTGTCAGACCGGTATGGTAACTGCTCCACCACGTGGATCGTGAAAAGTTTATATGATTTATTTCTGAAGTCATGATTATAGTATGATTGATTGTTAGCAAAAAAAATTAAATTATCCATAGTGCTCACGTCAGATTGCACCCCTATCAACAAGAAAAATGTATATGACAAATAAATTACCTATTTCTTTTGGGAAGTCGATTAATAAGAGACTTGAATTTGTTCAGAAACATGTTGCAACCATATCCCAACGTAGTCTACGTTGAGATATCAATGTACAGACAGTTTTACGTATTTCTATTATATATATTGAAACATTTTTTCCTCTCATTATGACGAAAATATTTAAGTATTTTTAAAGCCACGAAACTAGTGATATACAATTTTAACTGCTAGGAACTGTTTCGCTGCGCTGGGAATAAAGTTATTGGCTTGAAATCAACTGAAAGGTTGCGTTTTATTTTCAAAGGAATCTTGTTCCTCTACATTTTGTATCAAAGAGAAATTAATCGATTTTTTTTAATAAAAATCTTTTCGGTTAATCTAACGAAATATATATAATATATAGGAAAGGAATTCTTGAAATAAAACTTAGATTTCGTTTCATCGTAATCGGCTTACTAAATCACGAGATATTTTAGTAGGTATACACTGGCAAAGGTAGAGCTCATTCACATTTAAATATCGTTTCTGATGTGCCATTATAACAATCCCCATCAGCATCAGTGCTAATGCCAAGTTGAAACGTAGAACGTGGTTGACATTTAGAATTTTTGTTGAACCGATACACCGGTATAGGTGTCGTGGTACATTGGGTCGCGGTCGCCTGCCTGCGGGAGTTGCAACAATTTTCCAGAACGTTTCCGGCGGCTAACGAACGGAAGCGGGAGGCGCGCCCAATTGCCAGATAAATGCACCTCGATTACTACACTGTGGCTACATTTTTCCTCCTAATACCATATTGGCTCTAGTTGTGCAAACGTTTCACGTTTATTCCACTGCATTGAAGATATGTTTCCTAAGCTATTGGGTAACGATCTCCGAAATCCCTTTTTAAATGAACATTTTCGTTATACCTGTATATTTTTTCATATTACGATAAAAGTTTTTGACACATCGCAAAATTAAATACAGGAGATCGTCTTAAATACCTATTCAAACTGCTCACAAAATAATCATATTATTATATACACGCGTGGCCGCGTCCGAAAGCGTCCAGGCTAAAATGAACTCTATATAATACGATTGATGATATTGGAAATTCTTAACTTACGAAAATGTCAATTTATAATCTTTCTCCTGACGTAACGTTACAGACCATAACATATTTAGTTTCAACCAATTCATCTAAACAGTTACTTATTAACATTTTTATCCAAAAAATAAGAAATACATCGTAATTTTTAAATTGACACAACTTTTTCATTTATGAATCGATGAATATAAAAGAACAATAAATGTCAAGTGAAGATAAATGTTAAATGATAACGAAAACAAAAGAAAAATAAAAATAATATTTTTGGGTTTTATTCATCAATAAAGACACTTAAAAATGGTATTCTCTTAAATATCTTCCATGTACAGGAATCGATCTCCTACAGATTTATTATGGTATAGATTATTTATTATTTAGCGCGCATTTTAAAACACCATACAAATCGATACCCATCAGATATCCACACTTACGTCACCAATTCCTTGTAATTATTATACTCATTCTCTTACATGATTTGTTTATGTAAAGAAATACATTACCTTTAAAGAGATACGAAAGTGTAGACAATCTAAAACCATATATGAATTTAAATTATAAAAATTGTTCAGGTACTGAAAATATACTAAATACGCTCATGCATACTCAAAAGTGTCTAAGACGAGCCCGACTACGTGGGCGCCGCCGGCTGGGTTTACAGAAGTTGTTTTTCGTCCCTGTGTCCCAGTCGCTCAAGGTGGCAGAAGGCACACCGTGGAGTTTTAGCCGGTAAGAGGCCGGCATAACCATCTGCGTCTCCCCGTGGCGCAGTGGTATCCATGATGGATTTCCCCACGTAAAAAAAAAATACTCAAAAGTGTTCAATAGTATTTAAGTGAAATATTTAAGTTTCCATGTAAGTGTTCTTTTGGAAATAAACAATCTTAAACCATATACGCAATAAATAGAACTGTAATTTCGACATCTCTCTATGTAGGTACCTTTGTAAATGTATATATGTGTACGTATAGATCTAATATAGGAACGAATCAGGTACAATGAACCTGGAATAATAGATGTACAATGAAACCTGGAATAATACATTCCAGGTTCAATTGTACATTAAAAGCTAATTGTGAAATATTTTACGTTTCAATTGTTTACTTTGATATATTATTCGTTCCACTTGTATGACTATAAACATGAGCCGTACCTACGCATCAATTTATGCGTACCAAAATATAATTTATGAAGAAGACTCATTAGAGATATTTTCGTACGACCAAAAAACAGGTAAAAGAGGTTTAGTGACCTTGAATCGGCACAAAGACCGGCAAATGAGCGATCCAGGTAAAATGCTGTAAAAGAAAAAGGATTATCCAAGGAAATGTTTTTCGCTTATCATTCAAAATGAATAACAGACACAAGGTTTACTTTCAAAAATGTTTAAAATTTGATTTTTGTCTATCGCTACTTACTTTTATCATATTTATTGATAACTGTTCCTTATATATTACACATTTAACAAATCGTAAAATCATTTAAAATTCTCAAACATGGTATATTAAGTCTGCCTTCACCGTTAACTAAATTAATAAAATTAGTGTGAAAATTAAAGTTAATTTCATACAGGCAAATTAAAATAAAATTAGGGTTTAAAGCTCCAAACACTGACGTTCCAATACGATACTTAATTTTCTCACTTCCTTCCGTCTTTACAAAATTTAATTTTTATAAATTTAAGGTCTTGACACAAAATCAACGGAAATTGACTATTAATGTTTATGAAAGTAGTAAACGGACTAATCGCGAGGTTTTATAAATTTCGAGTAAATTATAATAAAATTAACAAATATAATGAAAATTTATACAGCATTAAAGACGCAACGCTCGTTCAAGTCTGTAGAAAAGGTACATATATTATTATTGTTTGTTGGGTATCAGGAAGACAGGTGGCTTGTATTCAAAGGAACACGGGTTGACTAGGAAGATTAATGAACTGATACCTGAACTGAATCGATAGAAGGAAACGCTGGACTATGGGAAAATTGACGTGGCGTATTTAAGGTGTTGTTGTTAGGTACCTTCCATTAGTATGATCGAGTAATAAAGACAATTTTTTCAAATATACATTATGAAAAAAATGTCTTCAAAAATATCTGTTTCTCTAATTTATCTCAAAAACATCCGTAATAGTAAAGTAGAAAAGAAATTTAAAATTTAATAAGTTTAAGCAATAAAGAGTGTATAGATTAAATTCAAGGTAAATAATATGAAAGGTGGTGGCGACACGAGGATTTGAGATATTTACAACTTCCAGTTACTGTTTTCCTCAAAAGCTAAATAGAATAATGTCGCAAAATATCCGTGGCAAATGAGACAAATATGCCTTTTATCTTACAAAAATGGTTGGTATTATGGGATTTTGTTGTTGAGAAATACGACACAAACTCGAACCATGCTTGTAGATGAGAATGTTACATTTTAGGAATTGAAAATCGAAATTCGAATAAACTACTACCTCCTACAATATATCCCGTTCTTTTTAGCATACTGGATATAAGTATATAATAATACATATAATAGTGGTTTTTCATCATCTCGTGGGATTCTGTATTTTACCCCAAATTTGAATGGAATGGAATCTAAGGTCAATTTGGATGCGTTATGCGTTAATATTACTATCTCTGACACTTTATATAAATGTCTGCCTTACTTCATTCATCAAAGAACACCAATGTTATAGGACAGATATATATGTAACAATGGTATTTTCACAGAAAAATCACAGACAGTCGAAATATTTATTTACTTAGGATCAATGATATATATATTGGGTATTCGTTTGGATAAATTCTTAATTGAAAGCAAATACGGCTTAATCAAACCGTATAAATGCGGTAGAGTATCAAACGTTGCTGAAATTATAATAAACAGTTGCTCCTCCCACCATTATTCTTCAAAATTACATAATGATTAAGAAATTTAGTACACGAAGCATTATTTATTTGTGTAATGATTTTGAAAGGTAGTACAACTAGTATAGAAGGTAAGCTAGAATAAAGGCAGGCCTAAATTCCTTTTATTACGGATCACACGTGTTGGCACTATAATTGTTCCAATGTAGTATTCAGAAATTTATGAGAATGAGGTAATAAGCCTTTAGTTCCATTCATAAACCATTTTTTTAAACGTTTGAAGTAGCAAATGAAGAATCTACTGACACGAGATGCATTCATCTCGTGTCAGTAAATTCTTCATTCACTGCCGCCCATGGAAAAGAATCATTTAATAATAAAAAGTATCTTTTGTATGAATATTTTTCTTTTGTGGGTCTTTAGTTCTATTTGCAACACATTTTTTATAAGATTGAAGAGGCAAATAAGCACGCAGTGCACTGTCTGGAGATGGATGTCACTACCGCTCATGTACAACTCTATCATCTAATATCTTAGGAGGATGCTCTTTTGTATTTTACATTAGTAGGACGTAATGTATCTTAAATAACAAACAAGAAGCAAATTACCAAGAAGCGAATTCTAATGCTAACAAGCTAATAGGAATAGGAAGCATTAAGAGCACTAACGTTTATTTAAAGCTCTTCTACGTCATATGGTGTAACGCCAAGATGCGGAGAT
>MOOZ01000140.1:49183-61412 GCA_002930495.1 Cecropterus lyciades | reverse complement strand
CACTTGTCACCCGAATGTGTCAGAAGTATGGTAATGTTTTTGGAGCGAATGTATGTAAGTAGATATGTTTGTATGTATTTATGTCCATTTCTACGGCACGCGGTGTTTAATTGAGCGCGCTAATTAAAATTGAAATGTGTTAATTGTCTGAGGAAACCTTTACGAAAATCAGCATGAACTGCTAATAAATATAGATAAGTCATTGAGAAGTGCTTTAGGCTTAGCATACATCTGTCAAAGTAATTTAATTATTTTAGGTGCCCCTCTAGGGGTAGTGTAAAATTATATGTAAGTTTGTTGGGTCCTTGCCACTCTGCCGGCATCTTGGATAGAAGGGTGCAGATTGTTTTAATGGCTTATCTATAAAACAGTTGGTCTTATAGAAATTTGTAATACAATTTATCGAATTACATTGTTTTTTTTTTCTACAACTAACGTAACACATATTAAACAGAATTTAATTTGCAAAAAATATTTTCTCAAATTTCATTTGAATTCATACATAATTTCAATTCGTGTTCAATCGAAAGTCCAATTTTTCAATATTGACAATGAACCATCACCGCTCTATTGAAATTTCAGTAGTATTATAGGGTGTATTCTGTTTTCACATCCATATTAACTATATACTTGAAGGTGGTAGAACTCTTTGTGGTTCAACTCCGGAAGCACCACCGCCACACCTATTTCTGCCCAGTGTTATGCGCTGCTGTGTTCTGGTCTGAAGGGTGTGGTAAGAGATACATACTTTTTCGAGGCATTCCATCTCAGTCCTCAGGTGTAGCAACGCAACTGTGGCTGACCTTGGTAGGTGAGATTTTGATCTTACCTAGGATTGATTACAGATGTCCATGGGCGGCAGTAGCCACTTACCACCAGGTGGACTGCTTGCTCCTTTGCTACTCCAATACTATAATACTCCAATACTCAAATACAAATATGAACGTATTTACAGTAAATAATAATGAAAACTAAAACATTTTCGTTTCTTCTAGGAAAAGAATATAACAATATTTTTTCTTCTTAAATAAAAACTAAAATATTCCAAAATTTGTATACATTCCAAAGAGGTTTTAAATAAGTATGTAAAACATATAAACTGATGTCGTCATAGTATAACGAACAAACAAAGAAACATAGTAAATTTTTGTGTACATACACAGTTACTACAAAGTAAACAAGCAAAGGCATGTCACGGTGGGCGAACATTTAGAAGTTTAAATTGCTGCGGCGCGCTGATTGACGGCTGTTGCGGACGTAGGCGGGTACTATTGCCATTCTACACCATATAGCTACACACCCTTTATTACTTACACATTTTATAACGTTCAAGCAAACGACCTTGCAGTTCATAATGGTAAGTAGCCAGCATTAAGCAGCTTCATATAGAACAACATTTGACGACCCGCGTGGCGAAGCGGTCACTATACCGGTCTGACGCGCAGTGGGTTCCGGGTTCGATCCCCGGCCAGACAATCATCTGAATGATGAGTTTAGATTCCGTTCTGGGTCTGGATGTTTGTGTGTCCATGGTGCCTACGACACAAGAGAAAATACTAGTGTAGTAAAAATGATAATGGTCACGATGGTAAGTATCACTGACGCTCGTGGAGACCTGTAAGCAGCTTCGTGTAGAACAGGGGTTCTATCTTTTTTTATTTTATTAGATTAAAGTAGCAAACGAACATGTATTTCATGATCTTCGATGGCTAATGAGCTCATGAACATCTTTAGTCAACCTCATATAAAACAGGGTGTCTATATATTTTAATATAATACGATTGAAATAGTAAATAAGTATCCAACCAAAAAAATAAATGTAAAAATAGAGCCAAGTTCTAGTTAAGATGCAGTTCATGATCCTATGTGACCACTGCCGCATGTATGGACATGTTACAATCACAGATGTCTTACTCCCGAATACTAAGTCGCCTCATATGAAAGTGAAACGACAACCTTCCACCGAAATTCAAGAAATAGATAGCTAGTAAGCTATGTCACACGATGGCGGTGACCATTCGCTGCGGATCGTCGTTTGGCGTAGATCATAGTTTTTGGTTAGACCTTACAGTTCCTGTTACTACAGGAACTGTAAGGAACTGTAACAGTGTGACATATGGATTGTGAACTCGAATCTTAATTTAGTTTTTTTTGTTAGTTCAAACTAGAAGACGGCAAAATGGACAGAGAGTGGACACAGAAATAATGGGAGCGATAACACAACAAAGCTTTCTATTTACGTATTTTAATTATAGATAGACAAAAAAAGTTTTTTAGCCCCATACTAGGATTTTCTCTTATGTTGTGACAAGGACACACAAAGACGAATGCAGAAACACCCAGACCCAAAACAGACATCCAATTTCATCATCATCTGTGTATATCGGGGATCGAACCAGGAACCCACTGCGTGTCAGATTGGTATAGTAAATATAAAAGTCAAATCGCCTTGCCATAGAATTGTCTTTTAGCGTTTCAATGGTAGTAAATGCAGGGATTTGAATAACAAAACAGTGGAAAAAGTGACAAATCCAGTTCGGACGAGGGACGTGCTTATTGCCTCCGAGACCCTCATCTGTCTAACTCTTACCAATTCCATTGATATTTCCTTAGTTGCGCGATTTGTTAGGCTCTATATTTTTCAAATACAACAATAGCTGGAGAATGTATTGCAATTCGGCTCACTTCTAAATATGGCGACCATTTTTTTAGTCCTCGGAAAAAACAACATAGCTTGATCAATTCGGATAGAACCCCTGTTCTATATGAAGTTGCTAACAGATGCCCATGGGCGGCAGTGACCTTCAACGACACTGCATACTCGATTGTTAATGCAGTCTAAAAAGAATAATTACAAATTTTAGGGTATAAGTAATTATTTTATGTATGTGAGTGTAGGTTTTGAATAGGCTTACCAAATATTTTAGGGGTATTTGATTTTGCCAAAGAAACATAAATTACAACAAATAATCATATCATCTTTCTCTATAAATAATTATTTACTGCAATACTTAGGTACCATTTATGTTTCCGTCATACATTGCAATATTTACGTTTTGTTGCTAATTCCCATACCTTATAATGTACTGTCTGTACAGTACATTAGAGTACACAGTATATACAGTACAGTACACGTATTCGTCTATACGAATACGTGAAAAGTAATACACTCGTGCTAAGGGCACAACCAAGATTATGTGTAATGGGTACTACGGACACACAAATACGAGTACCCACTATTCAAATTATAATATATCTACTTTTCCAGGAATCAAACCCAGTACTCTTTTCAGGTCAAACAAAACCCTTCAATTTAAAATCTAAGTACATCATTTAAATTTCCGACGATCAAAATCCAGAAGTCTGCAGATCAAACAAAAACCTTCAACACATTATTGACCAATCTTTCGCAAACGCTTCACAATCCAAAATGAGCACAGAATTTTCTTTTCCTCTAAATAAGGAATTCTCTTCGTAACTCAACGTCAATCGTTTTCATCAATTTAGCCAACGTTGTCCCGATCCGATACGGTTATACCGCAGCGCCTATCTCACCGATGCCTATTCCTTACCGATGTGCCTATTCATTTTATGTTGCTGCCTATTCGACGAAACCGCTCTTATTTTTTATGAATCGAAATATATCTTTGGAGGGCCACCTTTTACGTTTTACGGCCTTGTGGAGTGAGGACGATGGTTTGTAAGCCCTATATCTGTCATTGCTTGTCGGTTTTGTATGTCAATTGAGTTTTTAGTGAGATGAGGGTCTTATTTTAACTCTGCCGTATCAACGTCGTTTTAACTTTGCCTTATCGTCAATTTTAGATTACCATCAGTTTTTATATTACTTTAATGCTGTTAATGTTATTCATGTTATTTTATTGTTTTTATTTTTTATTTACCAAGATTTTTTGGTTTTCATTTTCATAAATATAATAATTCTACAAAGTATCAAATATCTAAGCCTTAAGTTAACATCACATGTCGCCAATTCATATTTATTATTTTTCGAGAGGTATCGTTACAATAGAATAGAGGGTAGTAATACATAAAAACACAGAAATAAGGTGGAATTTATTATTGGATTTCAGTGGTCTATAGCCAGAGCCCCTCTGGCTGTATAGTCCCGTAACATACGCATTGACATCTTTGAAACCAAAATAACAACAACTAACACTTTAATAACCAAAAAATATGTAAGTGAAATGATCATCCTATGGAACTTAAGGGTAGAACTCTTTGTGGTTTGACTACGGGAGCACCACCGCTACACCTTTTTCTGCCTAATAACAGCAGTGTTATGCACTGTCGTGTTCTGGTCTGATGGGTGCGGTAAAGGAGATATACTTTTCCAAGGCATTGCATCTTAGTCCTCAGGGGTAGCAACGCATCTGTGGCTAACCTTAGGTGAGACTTTGATCTTACCTAAGGTTGATTACAGATGTTCATGGGCGGTAGTAGCCACTTACCAACAAGTGGGCTGCATGCTCCTTTGCTACTTCCATACTATAAAAAAAACATAGTGTTATTTAAGTGAACTTTGATAAGTGTTATTTAAGTGATTTTTATAACCTACCCTTAATTTAACAGTTCACTTACTGAGAAAGCAATATAACAATAAATTTCAATATTAGGTGTTCAGAAAATCAAACAAAATTTATAATATACAAGCTGAGCCCCGCGGTTATACCCGTGTTTAAAAATGTAACTTGATTTAGTTACTAATACGTCAAGTATAGTAGTTTTAGGTCTTAGGTTTTAATTTTTTGTGCAGAACCCTATTTACATTTTCTGAAATAGAAGTAGCCTAAGTTACGCTTTAAAACATATCCAACAGTAAAAGTCAAAATCGGTCCAGCGATTTACCCAGAACAAACAGACAGACAGACAAAAATTTTAGTAATTGTTGTTTTGTTATCAGTATCTTATAAACTTCCATATGCATTTGGTAAAAAGCTGTTATTTTGATATTACAAACAGATATTCAGTGTTATTTCTATATACAGATATACAATTAATACAAACGATTTCACACTGGGTACACATAAAAAGCAGTAGCAGTATTTATTTATAGAGAACCTTTGTCGAAATTTAGAAATTTATAATAACGTGACCTGAATAAGTTATCCGTACAAATTCTGAGCTGAAATCAGAAACATTTTGTGTTGACCTTGAATTCGTAACAGTATTGACTTACGGTATTACCTCGGGCTGAAGCCTTCGTATCGGTATCGTATTTATTCAGCCTTCAAACCCTCATCAAGGGTCGGATCTAGGACTCTCATTATGTGCCCTTCATATAATAATCAAGCTTCCTAGACAAAGAGTAGATACGACAAATACGAGATTAGTTAAAGTCTACTTTTAACATATTGCCTGGAACATAATAATTATCTTCCTTTTTTCCACCTAATGGTCAGTCAATGTCACCAACGAATTTCTGCAGACAATTTCAGAACAGGTGTATATCCGAAATCAATCTCAGATGCATTGCTATATTTGCTATATAGGTAGTCGGATTAGTCGATGGTATAAATAGTAAGCCAGCAACCATACGCTTCCACCGAAACGCAGGCTTTAACGCTTGAAATAGGTCAGATGATAGTACTTGCCAGATCGATGCCATATGCGTCAACCTAGCATATCTATCTTATCTATCTTTCATGGCACAAATGTATTAATCCAACGGTAAACTCTATTTTCTACAATCTTACGAGAATCCCTTAAATTACAACTAAACCGAGTCTTTATTTTCCAAAAACTCCAATCCTTACAAGTCCAATTTATTCGAAGGTCAACAATAAAAGAGCGAGAGGCCATTACTTACTGCCTAAGTTAGAAAAAGATAGTTACAACTAAAATTGCTCCTTCAGTAATATATGAGATCGTATTTTATAACAGCCGCCACGCCCTTTGTTGAACAAACAAATAGGTGCTTCAGAAGATTTATGGACTTTTTCCACTGTTAGCACGGCTGGTATCGTCCCAATAATTTCTTTTTGTTGGATTTTTGCTTCTATAAAATATCTAACTGACCAGGTAAAAATTGGAATATCTTTGACTTGGCGATCCGTAGGAATCTATAGTGACTCCAAATAGAAACTCTGTTTTATATGAGGTTACATACAATGTCCATGGGCGGCAGTAACCGTTTACAATCATGCATGCTCATTTGCTACTTCAATCTTATGAAAAAAAAACATCTAACTGGCAGAAAATGCACAACTTAAAGTAAACTTAATGTTAATAGATCTGAAAACCACAAATTTGGCACAGTGAAACGTAAGTATAGAATAAGGGAGGATTTTTAAAATTCATCGCATAAGCGACCTAAATAGATGTTGCTATTGATGTATGAGGATTGATTTAATACGTTTAGGCGTGTTTAAAAAAAGTTAGTGAATTTAAATGAAATTAAACCAAAATATCAATCCACTAACTTAAATTTAGTAGTATTCGTTTGACAAAATTTAGAACACACGGAAGATCAGACAGACAAATATTATTAAACTTTATTTTTTTTAAAGTATATGTAATACTAGCTGCGTCCAAGGTTTCACCCGCGTATTAGTTACTACAAAGAAAACTAATTTATGTATTTATTTGGATAAGAATAAATATTATATTTATAAAAACAACTTCGCAAATAATGCATTATTTTAGAAGAAAATTGGTTAGCATATAAAAGGGTACAGTGAGTTTACCTGAAAAGATAGACATATGATGTCGCTGACTTTTTTTTAGAACTTTTAAAGGGGATCAATTCTGTCATACATATTTTTTACGAAACTATAATTTCCATATATACCTTTAACGCACATCTAAACAGTCATTCAACTAAAGGTTATATACGAGTACTAGCTGACCCGGCAAACGTTGTTTTGCCATATAAAGCAAAAACGCAGCGCATGCAGCGGAAGCTCTCATTAGAAAAAAAAAACGATTTTGAAACATTCTTCATTGCTGCTCCGCTTCTGCTGATCTTAGAGTGATGATATATAGCCCATAGCCTTCCTCGATAAATGGTCTATCTAACACCGAAAGAATTTTTCAAATCGGACCAGTAGTTCCTGAGATTAGCGCGTTCAAACAAACAAACAAACTCTTCAGCTTTATAATATTAGTATAGATATGATCACATTATTCAAGATTGACTATAAAACTTTCATCACAAACGCTTAATTTCTAAGTTATGCTATTCAAAAGTATGAAATTGTATACTTAACATGTTTGTATATAACTTAAAGAAAATGTTGAGTTCTGAGAAATTCCACTTTACTTAACACACTGAACAAAGTGAATAATTACACTATCTAGAATATAGCTCGTATGAATATTTTGGCAGACTACGATACAGTATGGCTCTGGGCTAGCCTGAAGGCACAGACAAAGCGAACGTTCAATTTGTTCCATGGATAACTGAATCTGCACCAATTTGCTCTTGTTATAAAATGTATTTTTGGGTTGTTAAAGATAGAAACTCGAACCAGACTTCGGAGGTATCACCGCTAAACCGAGGCGTTTTAACTTTATCTCGTGTGAATATCATTTATTTACGCATTTGTTCAGGAGAATGATTGAACGATAAGAGAAAGAAGATAATTAATAGAATTAATAACTTAATTAATTATATATGTCGCATCCTTAGAATTATTAGGGATACTTCGGACATCACGTGGGCGTTTACAGGGGTAATCGAGCAAAGAGATACTTAAAATACTACATATATACCCACTTTTATTACGCTAACGGTTTAGAACAATATAAACCAAAACTAGCAAACGAAACGAATAATAGTTCCTAGAGTGGAGGTAGCGCTCTCCACGACGGCAGAATGAAAACTGAGTGCCTTTCACACGTACCGCCCCTCTTAGGCTCCGTTGAAGTACGAAATTACCCGAGTGTCGACGTCATTGCGACAGTGCTGCCATCTGTCAGAACTCGTGCCGTACTTCATTTACCGTCCCAACTAACGTCCGTTTCCGACGTATATATTCAACTTAGTAATTGATTTTTGACGGGAATAATCAGACGTATAATATTTTAATGAATAAATTACGAAAGATTAAATACTACAAATTATTTAGACCAAACTTTAGAAGCATTACATGCCGTTGATGTCGGTGAAGATTCAAATGTATTTCAAGCAGAAGTAAAAAAAATTAATGATAAGAATAATGAATCCGCTTTCTGCACTCATAGCCCCACACGAGGATTATTCCTGAGTCACAGGTGCCATGGACATATACAAAGACTGTATATGCCCGTGGCATCTATGACTGGACGCCCAAACACAACACCCAGAACCAGTAAAGATATCTTAAGTTCATAGTTTAACTATTTGTCTGGCCGGGGATCGAACCTGTACCCACTATGTATCAGACAAGAATGGCTAAACCAATCGATAAACGGGTTTCCTTGTAGAATTCCGTAATAGAGGGCTTTTGCGTTTCCAAAACGGAACAAAGTAGCAGAGCGTCCAATTTGATCCGATAACTGAATGCTGCTCCAATTTGCATTGCCATTTGTAATGCTACGATATGAGAGATGTGACTTTGTAGAAGAAATAATCAGCATATTCCTGTCCATTTCTAGGTACAAATTCAAATATATTGGAATCTTTAGTGGTTTTTCTCCTTCGTTCTTTATAACTGGAGGTCAAACTTGCCAATTTATATTACGTGACATTTTATGGTATGCTACGTTATAATGAGTGGGAATTATCAATTCCAAAGAAGATTGAAGTGCTACTTGAGGTCATACGTATTACTTACTGTAAGGACTAAGTTAGAATGCCTTCTCTACATTTCTCTTCCTTACCATGCCCTTCGAATAAGTGACGACCTTCCGCAACTCATCAAGAGCGCCGCTGCGTTCTGAATCACGCTATCGAAGTTTTCTCGGCGTCTTACATACATACAAGTTCCAAACTAAGAATGCCAGGCATGATCTAACATGACTAGCCTGGTGGGAGATCTCCCTTTGCCAAAATGTCGTCGCAACATCGCCCCCTGTTCAGACCGGAGATCGATATCTTCAGAGATCTTAAATCACTCTATGAGTACGGTAAGTCTATCCATTATCCATCAGTCCCTTAGCGTCTATTGCTGGATATACACCAACCCACAAAGGAAGTTTGTTCTAATAGTCCCCGTGCCAGGCAAGTGGATGACCGATATATAGGCAAACGCTGCCGCCCAGGCTCTCCAGGCTTTCTTCCCTTAGTTGCCTATGACATCCACGGGAACAAAGAGTCGTGCTGTTTAAGACCGACCTTAATACAGAAACTTAACATGTTACAAGGCAGAAATAGCGATTGTTATACGAGAAACGACATCTAAATATACAAAGCGGAGCACGAGACATCGTATCAACAGTTTATAACACAAAAATACGTAGCTATATAAAATGCAGGCGTTCAATTTCCTTCAATATCTCGAATGTCGTCGCAATTTAGCCGCTACGGCGAGATGCGTTTTGACCCACTTTTTCCTTCTTTCTGTATTATGGAAACATAAATGAATCGCGTCTGTACGTTGAAAAAATTTGAAAGAATATGTTAAATCTTTTTTGTTGTTTTATAATATGGGAGTAGTGAAAATTCGTGAAGTTAGTGAAACGAATTGCAGTCAACTTGACGGTAAATGACAGCTGCCACGATTTTCATATAAGGCGCTCGGGATGAGAAAAATATGAGAAGTAAAATCTAGTGATCGATCGACCTCGTTACGTTTTTGGTGCGCAACCTATTGTGTGCACCTTTCCCTTTTTTATCCGTCCAATAGTTAGCGCTGTTTACAACAATTGAAACTTATTTAAATTTAATTTTATTGCGCCGGTTTAGACAATCTTACTTAAAACTCCAGTCGTACGTCGGAGCTGACACACACTTTTTTATATGATACCTGTGAAATGGGGCGACCGCCATATTGGATTTATGAAATCTCTTAACTTATCATGTAATTAAATAAAAACCAAATGTGCAACATCGCAAAATTTCAGCTCAATCGGTCCCAGAGAAGTGATTTCAAAGCTTCTAGCAAGATTCTTAAACATACACGCAAATGTAAGGTTAAATAAAATCATGTAAAAAATAAGTGATAATGTTCATGTCACGGCAATTCTACTACAAAAAGCCCTTACTTCTATTAATATATTTATTTACCGTCCCCCTGATTACACCCGCGTTTACTATCCCAAGGAAACCGTACATTTTTCCGGGATAAAATGTAGCTTAAGTGCTTTTCAAGACAAACCCATGCCAAATTTCATGTAGATCCTTTTAACTTCTAGCATGATTGAGAACCAAATTTCGCATTTATAATAGTAATAAGATTCAGTTTCATTATGATGAGGACCCGCGTGGCGGAGCGGTCATCATACCGTCTGACATGCAGTGGTTTCCAGGTTCGATCCTCGATTAGACACACATCTGAATGATGAATTTAGGTTCTGTTCTGGTTCTAGGTGTTTGTGTTTTCGTCTTTGTGTCCTAGTAATCCTAGTGTGGAGCTATGAGAGTACAAAGAAAGAAAACGATATCGTCGGGGGACTATACTAGCCCATATTTGTAAAAGCAAATATATTTACGCCAATTTCCTGTTAGAGGTAGAGTAGTGTAACGTAGCTTCCCCATGCTCGCACCGTTGTATTCGATTGGAAAGGTTATTGCGAAACTATAAATAAACTTCACTATGTTGTATCTATCTTTGTAAGCTACAGTGATGTTTTTTATGATATCGTCAATTTATTTACAAAATAAAACTTAGAGAAAACAACAGAAAAAAATCTAAAATTAATTCTGTAACTTTACATATAAAAAAATATTTACTTAATATAATACATATAAAGTATGCAAAAAATATTAATGAAATGAAATTAATAGATACATGTCGCGTCCCATATCAGGGGTCGTCCGAGACTACAGTTTATACATTTACGATCAGATATAATTTATTGAGTGTTTCTAATGTTTGCTAAGGGTCACGTCACAAACCTTCAAGCCGTTTGGACTGTATCGCGTGCCAAAGAAATGGACACACATAGATACATATATACATGTACACATACATACATACGTTCGCTCATTCACGTACACTTTTTGAACAAAATGAAAGTAGAGGCACCTACATAAATATTTCGGGATGATATTGTATAAATGTAGTCAAAAAATATCTTCGACATTCTCCCAGCATAACGTAAAGAGACGGCAAGTTTACGAGTATCTTTTGTTCCCTATTCCACTTCCAATTCAAACACATGATTTTCTTCTTAAACATTTAGTGCGGGAGCCCATCGCGGCTCAAAATTATTGAAATTGGACAAAATTTTGGCCTCTGGAAAGCGTGCCCCGACTCTGATTTTGTTTTTACGATCATTTTAAATATTCAGGGACAAGGAAAACAAAATATCCGGGGAATACACAGAACAACGAAATATCAGAGGTTTTTTTATAAAAACCAATATATGACGGAATTGATACATTTTAAATATCGCCAAAAAAAAAATTAAAAACCACATATCGTGAATACCCGTAACATATTAAAATGCATGCAAAGCAGTTAACAGTTACAACTTACTGCTGCAAGCTGTAAGCAATCATCAGTAGAATGTGTCAAGGAAATCACACACACACACAAACGCGCGCGCGCACGCGCACTCACAGGAACATACGCAAACGCACACGCACACGCATCGATATATACATGGACACTAGTGTTCGATCGAAGCTTCGACTTCGGCTTCGGCCACATTCAGCCAAAAAAACCACCTTCGGCTTCGGATAAAATGGGCCGAAATTTTGGCCGAAGCCGAAGATTCTAGTAAACGCCTTAATTGAACGAACTTTAACGAATACGCGATACTGAAATGGAGATGGTGAAGCGCAAGGATAAGCGAAAACTCCAAATTATCTCCAGTTATCGTTTTGGAATAGTAGCAAAGTAATTGTAATTAGCACTAGAAGTTACTTATATTTAATCACCATAGATTTTATTTATATTCAATCAACATAGATTTTTACTTACAAAAGTTAAAAAAATATATATTAAAGAACTTTGTTTTAGCCAATTTAGAACTTAATTTCTTATAGTTTTGGTATTTGTTAGTATAGGTTTGGACTTTCGGCTTCGGCCAAAACTCGACCTTCGGTCAGACACTAGTGGGCACCCTTCGTCTGACACGGTCGGATAAAATATACTCTGTTGTAGTTATAATCTGCATTGAACGG
>MOOZ01000140.1:35729-48503 GCA_002930495.1 Cecropterus lyciades | reverse complement strand
AGGAAACAAGCCAATGAAAAAATAGCAGAGTTGACGTTGTGGTTGTGCGGTTTTTGAAAAAGGGAGCAAGTTGTTGTTCTGAGGACGATTTCTGTAGTGTATGTATTTATGTAGAACAAGAAATAAATATATGATTATTTTAAAGTGAAAGTGGTTTATTATTTGTTTTTAAAAGAGTGGACACCTAGGTGGAAGATTTTCTACATAAGGCAGAAATCGTCTCATATATATGAAAGTAAGCCGGTAACCATACCCTTCCACTGAAACGCATGAACTGCTTCACAATAGAAATAGGCATAGCGTTAGTACCTCTCCGGCCAAATAAACGAGATCCTTTAGGTACAAATATAGGTGTGTTTACTACACTTGGAACCAACAAGACTACTTGAATTACAAAAAACTGTTGACCTTAACAACATTTCAACCAACATTTGACGTCCATTAAAACTTTGACAATCAATTATTCCCTCTTATTTACGAATTTCGTCCTTGTTTTTGCCCCTCGGCGCCAAATTTGAATAATTCCATTGGCTTTTTAATAGGCCTTAAAGGTTTTCTTTGGAAACAATTTTGGCTATTCAAATGGATTAGGGAGATTAACTGAGGCAAGTAGTTAATAAGTATTATGTCTGTTGTAGTCGGCTCGAATAAGGCTATATTCCAACAGAGCCAGTCAGAAACCTTTGAAAAGCTAGATTATTCAAGTTTTCGCTTAGTATTTAAATCCGACTGAGGATTATAAAATAAACAAATGAATGACTGAAAACGCAAAATGAATGAATTCATTACATGAGATAAATGAATGAATAAATTATTATATAAATTAATTAATGAGTAGTAAAATAAATATTTTTAATTCATTTCCAAAGGGGGAAACCTTCTAAAGGTTCCAGACGCTGTGGGAGCGACGCCGGGTTAGGTGGGATTTTTACCGCACTAAAACCTTCCTCGGTTGCCGTCCTCGGATGACGCATTTATGTTGCCGCTATAACAAACAGAATAAAATACATATTCATGCGAGCCTCCCATACAACAGAGTGATTTTTGCTCGATATTAATATCGGGAATACTGCAGCAAACGATTATGGTACGGAACCTTTCGTGCGCGAGTCCAACTTGCACTTGACCGGTTTTTCATATTTTGTTACTCTCACACACTTAATTTGTTAAAATCCCTTCTAAACGCTCTGTAAATTAATTTTAAACCTACTCGTTTAACTTGACATTTTCAGCCAACGTCACTGTTTTTTTCGTTGATTATTACAAAGTTTAATACACCTACGCTTGAAAAAGTAATTTATCTTAAAACGGCGGCATTAAGTGTTACAGGGCGGTAATCTGCGAACAATTTGTCACAAACACCACAACTTTCTTACGGTTTTCTTTTGACAAGAATAATGTACTTTTTTAAAACATCCCCCTGTAGGGCTGTCACAATTGTTGTGATTTAACACTTGATGTAATGAAAATACGGTAGGAAAGCACTAGTTGGTGCTACAATTTAACTGCGCTGACACCCATATTTTGATGATATTAAATAAGACTTTCCTTCCCCCGTTTTATCCATATAACAGGCGCTTATATAGCCTATATCAATTTGCTAACTAAGACGACTGTAATGATATGTCACATTTCATCAAGTCGTTTGGGCTGTAGCGCGTGCCAAGGAAATGGGCTTACAAACATACATACGCGCTTGAAAAACGTTACTCTCCTTCTAACGCAGTCGGGTAAAAAATATAATAAAAACAGTATTGAATAAAAATTGTTAAAACGAGTTATCAACCCTACTTCTGAAAGGTTCTACGTGTTAAAGGTGATCCGATTAGCGTTGATTTGGAATCGCAAGCGCGAGCCGCCGCCACCTGACTGTGTTCATTCGCCAATTTATCGTAGCGAAAATTGTATGTTATGTTTAGTCGTTGTCATATCTCGCTTGGTTCTTGGTACATGTATGGCTAAAAACTTTTTTTATTTTTTTAAATAAGAGAAAAATATAATTGTGAGCCTTCTGTGTCATAAGCTTAATAAGGTTGTCAAAGTCAAACTAAAATCCGTATAATGCAAACATGATCTAAAAAAGGGGGTTTGTAGTCCACCAGATGGTAAATGGTAACAGCTACGCATAGTAACATACGAACCCCTGAAGACTAAATAGAAATGTCTTGAAAGTGTCTTTAACTTACCACACTATTTACCACAACACAACCCTTAACATTGTTGAAAGGCGAATAAAGACGAGGTAGAACCTGAAACCAGAAGGCAGTGGTAGAACCCTTTGTGATTCGATTCCGGTAGCACCACAGCCACATTTCTGTGTTAGAGCAGTGTTAAGCGCTACTAAATTTTCGTCTGAAGGGTTAGGAAAGACATACTTTCCCGAGGTGTTCCAACATAGACCTCAAGGGCATCGCATCTACGGTTGATTGCAGATGTCCATGGGCGGCAGGAGCCACTTAACATCAGGTGGACTGCATGGTCCTTTGCTACATCAAAAATATAAAAAGGCAGACGCCGTAGTACTTAACAATATCACAACACTTAATAATATAGGAACACTACCGCAATCATAACACGAAGGACTCCTTTAAATTTATACATTCCATTTCCATTAAAATCCAATTTATATGAAGTCACACTTCATATAAACTGATGAATTATGGGTGAAATTCTAAATGTATGAGAATTGTACATTGGAATATAAAATCATACGCATGTTGGAATTTGTCGAAATAATTACGCCGGAAACGCCAGACGAAGCGGAACCATGTTTAAACGCTGTGAAAAGATTTCACAGCGAAATCTCAGTATTTTCTCTTACTTATGGAAATTATGTTTTATGCTGAACTAGACTCGCTTGTGGCTTTGTCTGCTTAATTTCCTTACGCTCTTTTATCCGACCGCACGGAAATAATTTTTTTGGCGTCTACCGTTGTATAATCTTATCTTTTGTTAATCGTTTATTACTCTTTCACGCAAAAACTACTCGTCGGATTTCGCTCAAATTTGGCGCACAGATAGTTTATGGCCTTTTCTTTTTTTCAAGGGGAAAACCTTCAAAAGGTACCCGACGCCGTGGGAGCGACGCCGGATTATGTGGGATTTTTACCGCACTAAAACCCCCCCGGTGGCCGTCCTCGGCACTGCGAAGAGGAGTTCGGGATCTCCAAAGAAACGCAACCGGAGTCCTCTGAGCGCGTTGCCCCATCGGGCTCCACCCAGGTAAGCGGCTAGGCCCAGCGCACCGTCTGGTATTTACGACAGTATCCGACCACACATACCGCCGTCCTTCCCGGGATCGCCTGGCTGGTCAGTTCAAGCTCCCACTCATGCCGCCCGCTACCCCAGAAGCCCCTTTTAGTCGCCTCTTACGACAGGCACGAGATTCCTGTCTGTCATAAGGGGCGACTAAAAGGGGCTTCCCTATTCTAATCCCGGAACTACAAGGACAAGATAGTTTATAATCTGGATTAACACATGGGATACTTTGATAAATTACTGTGATAAACGTGACCCAAGCGGGTAGAGCCATGGAAATAATCTAGTTTGTAATATTTATATCACCTCATCAAACCTAATCTTGCAAATCCATGTACGGATTTCTATACTAAAGGTATTGTTAGTCTCGTTTTGATAATCCCATTTATTTTACATAGGTGACGTAAAAAATATCATGACAGCTGTGACATACCATTGTTTTGAGTGAAAAAATCTATCCGAAGTTAATCTAGCAACGTATCCGCGTTGCTACTCCTAAGGACTATGATGGTCGCCTCATATGACAGTGCGCCAGCAACCACACCCTTTCATCGAAACGTACGAAATTCTTTACGCCAGAAATACGTGTGGCGGCAGTGTACCACACTGGTTCTACCACCTGCTATATGAATTGATACATATACAAGCACAATACATTTACAATTTTATAATACGAAAGATTTATGAGACAAATTTGCCGGTGTTGTAGTTTTACGACACGAATGTTACGCTGAGACGAAAGAAAATGGGTGTATTTTAGTCAGACTCGTAAAAGAGAACTCTATCAATGTTATGAGTTACTCTGTAACGTTCCTCCAAGGACGCTTTTGTATATTATTGTGATTATTACAATCCTTATTATAATCTGTCTTATTTTAATACAGCTACTTCTAAAACGGGACAATGTTTTCTCTGTATTTTCATAACATAACAGGGTTCTGTACAAGTACAACCCTAAAATATATTTCAGGGTTCTGTACGCTAAGGGTAAAAACGATACCCTATTACTAAGACTCCGCTGTTCATCTATCTGTCACCAGGATCTCATGCACCGTGATAGCTAGACAGATGAATTTTTCACAGATGTTGTATTTTTGCATCAATAAACAATTATGTTGGGCTCACCTACAACAAACATGATGTTTACAACCAAAATACAGCAACGGCTGTGGCATTGTCTCTAAAATCGAACCACAAAGGGTATCTTTATATTGTATACGCCTACGGGGGCACTTACAAATCAGTTAAAATGATTAACCACTTCGACGATAAAAAACCACACATTTTTACAACCTTGCTCACAAATAGTATCATACCACTATTTATCCCTTTATTTACTATTATTTTGCATGTCTTTTATCCAACCTCGTAAAAGTACAACTGACCCTAATATAATTCGCACAAAGCGCGCTAAATAAAGGCCCCATTGGGTTATTTTATGGTCGCCTTAAGTTGAGAGCCGGAAGGAAGGGGACGTTTTAGGCGATTTATCTTGAAGCAGACGCCGTTACGGAGCGGTAGGAACGCCTTGACTAAGATACCAGGGCTACTGGAAGTGGTAAACTTAAACATATTTTAAGGTAACAATAATATTTTCTTATGAAAAACTTTTCTTCTATCTATAGAAGGTCAAGGCCGTGCCAGGATTCTCTATAGGAAAGGCAGGTCAAGAATGTTTCAGATCTAGAGTATGTTATGTTTATCGTGGTTTTAGTGAGTATTTCACATTAGTAAAAATAGTGCTTGGTAATAATTACAAATGAAAGACATGAAATAGTTTATTATTTGAGGAGGAATCTGCGTTGTTCTTCACATAATCTTTAAATTTTCTCATACAACGTCTTTTCGAACGCATATTTTAGTAACGCTTACTTGCAGTTTGCTTATTAGTAGCCAGTAAATTTTTTCAGGTCTTATTACACGGGAATTAGACAGTAAATGTGTTTTCTAACTAGAATAAATTATTTTTATCAAAAAGAAAAAATTAAAGTGTACACCTTGTATTACAGGACAATTGACAGCAATTAATACAAGCTTTATATAAGTCTGACTTACATAATATCGATGTATGTATGAATGTAACAGAATCTTAGAACGTGATTTTATACATATGTATGTTTTATTATGTCAGATTTTTGTTGGTTAAATAACAACAACAAACAAAACCCATTATAAAAAGGACAACCGTTACTGCACACCATTATTCCGCGTGACTTGCACGAAAAAATGAAAGGTTAGGGAAAAGTATCACTAACTTTATGCATAAAAGTTAAACGGTTTGTTAATGCAAACTTATTTCTGTTTTAAATATAAGTCAGTTTTCACGTAACTGTATCCTTAAGGGTTTAAGGGTAGACCGGTGGTTCGACTCTGGAAGCACCACCGTCACATCTATTTCTGCCTAAGATAAGATCTGCCAGTGATATCCGCCGCGATGTTCTGGTAAGGAAGATATACTTATCCGAAGCGTTTCATCTTAGTCCTCAGGGGTAGCAACGTATCTGTGGTTAATCTCCTGTGAGGCTCTGATATGGGGGTTGATTATAGATGTTCATGGGTGACAGAGGCCACTTACTATCAAGAGGACTGCATTTTTTTTTATTAGACTGAATTAAAAACGAACATTCAGTCTACCTGATGGTATGTGATGGTTAGAACAGGGGTTCTTTCTGAAGTCAATCACAGATGCGTTGCTACTTCCGAAGACTAAGATGGTCGCCTCATATACATATAAGTGAATGAGTGAGTTCTTCCGTTTCGAACCACAAGAACTGCTTCATGATAGAAATGGGTGTGGCGGTGGTACTTCCCCGATCGAACTGCACTGGTTCTACCAACTGGTAAAATGCTCTTTTGCAACATCCCTATTATATAAAAAAAATAGAGTTTTGATGCCTCTTCCAGTATCCATATTTCTCAGTGGCCGCCGTCACATCTGTGTTGGTCGGAACACGAGAACAAGTTGAATGCTTTGTAACATCGCGGCAAAAAAGATTAATGGAGCCCAAGAACACAAATGTTTTTAAGCTGACTCGAATTGACTTGAACATGTTCGAGCACTGATTTGGCACTGATTGGGGAAGGGTTAAGTATGATCCATTCCATACATACAACAAAAAATAAGGTTCCAATTGTATACATTAAAAAATGTAGTTGGGAGGTTGTAGTGGTAAATGTGTCGAAAGTAGGCGGAGCTGCGAGAATAAGCTAGTAATAGGCATTTCTGAAATTTTTAGATTTTTTTCATTCCGGTTTTCTGCATTTTACATACCAAAACCACTGAATTTAAAAGATTGCAAATATATCTAGAGGAAAATTTATCTTTATTACGATTTTAAGATAAGTTACCCTTTTTTAAATGTAGGTGAAACCGTTGGACAAAGCTAGTTTAATATGATAAAGTATAAAAAACAAGCTCATTCATGTTCTTCTGAAAAATCCTTTCATTTGATACTATAACATAACATAGCATAATTGGCTTGCCGTTAAGCTTAAGCTTAAAAAGCATGCATAATTGTAGTATGTTGTTGTTCTAGTTTTGACCCTCTCATACAAACAAACTACAGGTATAGTGGAAGCTTGTAAAAAGGTTCAATTACTTCAGCTTAAAACTCAGCTTAAATGATCAGGTATATTGAATCTGCGTACCAATTGACCAGTAATGGATCCCTCCCTAAGAATAGAATCTTTCCACTGCGCCTGTCGTCAAAGATGCTGTAGACACAAAAGCATATCCTACAATGTGGCACGGAGGAGGTTACTTGGCGAGTTTGTATGGAGCAAGGTATAGGCGAAAGCGTTTAACTTGAGTAGGTTATCTGTCAACAATGCAACAGCAAGTAATACAAATGCAATGATTGGAACTAGAAGAAAATGAGCATAAGACAAATAAAAATAAGCAGACTAAAATAAGAAAATAAAGAAAATACATTAAAAAGCAAAAGCTCCCAAAAATGCCAGTATTTTGGATCCGAATACATAAGAAAAAATATCAAATCAAATCAAATGTTTTTATTGCATTAAAATGAGTAAATTGATCGACAATAATAGATACATAGATACCACCAAATTCCACCAGTCATCGAACGCAAATTCATATGTACTTATTAAGACTTCATCATTGCATTAAGTTAAAAAAATAGTCACAATTAGTATAAAATACACTCGTTTAAAATTACATTACCAATAACACACATTGCAAAAATTAATTATAATATAAGATGTCAATATAAGTAATTTCAGTAGTTAGAATTAAATTTCGGTCAATAAAATGTTAATGTATAATAATAAGGTGGCAATTAATAAATATTCCAAAGGTATGCAATTTTAATAGTTCATTTCATTTTTTTCCACAACTATGTCTAGCATGAAGCAGTTCTTTATTTCGCTGGAAGGGTGTGGTTGCTGACTCACTTATATATCATCAGAGGCGATCATGTTTGTCCTCGGAAGTAACTACGAATCTGCGATCGACTTCGGATAAAACCCCTGTTCTATACAAAGTTGCTCACAAATGTCCATGGGCGGCAGTAACTACTTACGATATGCGGTTTTGAATTTCTTTTTGCCGATATTTCAGTTTCGCCGTGACCACCCGTAACATATTAAATATCGTGAGTACCCGTAACATATTAAAATGTATCAATTCCACGATAATATTAGCCTAAAATCATATAGTAACTACTTAATTGTTGTTTGTTGTTTTTGTTTATTTGTTTGCTACTTCAACATGATAAAAAAGGCTTGCTTTCTTCATTGTGAACATTGGTGGTTTAGCAAGAATATCCGAAATTTGCTTTCTTTTATATTTTGTATTTTTGTCCATTTGTTTGAACACGCTATTCTCTTGAAGTATCACAAAAATAAATAAAGTCGGAAAGACTTGAGTTATGGTACTCTATCAAATCATATATATGATAGAATATTATAATGATGGTAGTATTTTCCTATGATGTATTAAAACCCGATGTTGATAATAATTATCCTCAACAAACAAACGATACGTGTGTAACAATCAATTTAAAAATTCATCACGCCACAATCAATATGAAACGCTTATTATATTTCAAAAGTGAAATATGAAACCGCTTGTAACGTTAACCAAACCGGCAAGACTAGATACAACGCAGGCTCTATTTCCCAGTCCATTTGCATTCGTTCACGTAATACTGCCGCGATCCGATGCACCTATTGCGTCATTTATCCTAGCTCGCAACCCATTTAACGGTAATCACTGCCGGATTGCATTTCTAAATAACAATACGGTTGCAACCCAGTCTGACTTGTCAGTGTTGAGGTTTTGTGTTTAGGATTATGTGCGTTTCTTAAGATTCTAGAACTATGATTGTCCTCAACCCATTATTGTCCCACTGCTGGGCACGGCTCTTCTCTCAGATTGAGAGAATTTCAGGCCATAGTCCACCACACTGGTCAAGAGCGAATTGGTTGACTTCGCACACTTTTAAGAACTTTTTTTAAGATATCTCAGGTGTGTAGTTTTCCTCGCGATGTTTTCCTTCACCGTAATGCAGTGATAAGTAATTTCTAATACACACATCAAATTAGAAAAATCTGCGGTGTGCGCCTGGGGTTTAAACCTCGGACTCTCGATTAAGACGATGAGTTTCGACAATTAAGGCGATCGCTGCTAATATAATACAATTAGGCGATCGCTGCTAATATAATTAACACGAATGTAATAAAATATATAATAAAAATAATTTCTGGAAAATCGTACGCATCTACAATACAATACTACAACGGTACATACCACTCCCAATTCCGTTGAAACTCATATTTATCTCAACAACAGTTTATGTGTTAGCGTGTACAGCGTGTGTAGCGTGTACAAACTATATGCACGGTACCATAAAGTTTGTTTGGTAGAAGACGAAACTCAAATAGATTTCTTTAAAAATATCATCTAAGTTAAGGATCCAGGTTTAATTCCCAGATTACCCAACGGCCTTACCGTTGGGTAATCTTATTGCTTACTTTATTTTATATAGAAGTAGCCAACGAGCATGCAGTCTAGTGGCCTATATCGCCTATGGTATCTGCAATCTACCCCAGATTAGATTTGTCTTACCCATGAGGATTAAGTAGCTACTTCTCGGATCATTATGTCTCCCTTACCACACACCCTTCAAACTAATAAAAAACATAACTGCTCCTGTTCATAGGTGGCAGTGGAATCGATGAACACTATGAGATTTATATAAGCGTAAAATAATATCTTGTAAATAAATGTTATTATAGCGTAGATGAATTCCTCAAAGATAAAGATATATTATTATTATATTATATAAGTGTAATTAACAATAAGTAGAAAATAAGTATAATTTAATTGTATTTGATCTTTAATTGAGTACATTTGACATTCAATATTTCCATTATTTATTCTAGAATTAATTGTGTAATAAAATTTTAATTAGTATGACATTTATAGGGAATTATTAATATATTATAAGATTGTTATAATTTCACAAAATTAATTAATATAGAAAATTGCTTGCCCTTTGGGCATGTACAGAGAACAATTGTAATCGTATAAAATATCCACATGTATACACCTGTACTTAGCAACTTAACTTATTAAACTTTTCCTTTTATGGTTTTCTGTACTGACTGTCCATCTTTTCATTTCTATTGGAGATGGTTACGGGTGTTAATGAGCGGTAACTACGTTCTTTATAACATGAGAGTAGCAAACGATCATGCAGTCTATGTGGTAAGTGGCCACTGCCAGCCATGGGCATCTGCAGTCAACACCATATAAGATCAGTCATAACTGAGGTTGGCCACGGACGCGTTGCTACCACTGAGGACGAAGTTGGAACGCCTCGGATAAGTATTTCTCCTTACCACACCCTTCAGCAGAACGCAGCAATACATAACACTGCTATTATTGGTCAGAAATAGATGTGGCGGTGGTGCGTCCGGAGACGAACCACAAAGAGTTCTACCACCTTTAAAACAAACTGCATACTCGCTACTTCTAGATAGAAAAATAGGTAAAAGTTTATCCTTGTATCATTGTAGCATTGTACTTACTTGATAATAAAATCAAATCAAAATCACCCTAACGCTACTAAAGAGTCGTTCATTAGTGATCCGTAAGTATGTACCCGATCGGTAATCCGTAAGAGATTAATTAGGGATTAATTAATAACATGGACGCCTTTGTATTTCTTTCATGTAACGAGAAAATTGGACCTTTAGTGACCTGTTTGTATAGAATATAGTTATGATTATACATTTTTGTGACACTGCTTTTCAAAATATATTCAGATTTACATTTAATCGATGACTTATTCCACGAAATATCTTTAATCTAATCTATCAATCTAAGTTATAAACCATATTAAAGTTTATTCATTAATATTTTTTACTCAGTTTGGATTGTTAACTATGAGGGAGAGCCTCGTAGTTAAAAATCCAACTACTTTATATTAATTCATATAATAGTCAAATATTAGTATTTCCTTAAGTTTCTTTTTTTTTAATGTGTTTGGATTTTCCTTCGTCCCTTCTTCAAAAGCGAAGCTTTGGATTAAGATTTTCAAAAATACATAAAGTAAAGAAGGAAAGGTCATCATCAAAAGGAACTTGAAAATTTAAAGTGTTGTTGTCTACAAAATTCAAATTTAAATAAATTATTTTTATTAATATTAGTTGGATGTGCAAATTTTATTTTAATTACAATTCCGTGAAACTGTTTATTGGAACATAAAAATATATATTAAAATTAAGTTCACTTTTCTTCAAATTAACTTATAGAAAACACAAAGAGAGCTAAAATGTGGCTTTCATCATCCCTAATCGTGTACAGAAATCCCAGCAAGAGCAAATCCCTCGAGTACATTCCCGCAAGTGCCTAACGCCCTAATCCCCGATTCGTCTTCGGGACCCTTCCCTGGAACAAGGCATCTGTTCCCGTCGCCAGACCTTGACTGATGGCGGCCTGAAGCGAATGTGGCGACATCTAACGTGGAATCTTGGACTGGGTTGTACTTGCTAAAGCTTCAACTATTATCTTACTTAGAAGGTACTTGATGTTATAAAACTGATTACATAAATTGGTATATTTCTTATTTAACTAAGTGTCATATTTATATTTTGTATATATTTTGTTTGGGATGATTTGGTAAAAATCATTTTCATAGTCTTTTTAAAGAATTATCTAACAAACCTTCCAAATATCGATATTGTTATTAACGTTCTAAAATAATAATCCAGTATGAACCAACTTTGAAAGATTATTTGGCGTGCTAGCCACGTGCACTGATATCTCAAAATTTTGGCCATTAGAAATTATTTTACGGACAAATATTTGTATTAATGAATGCAGCATGCAGTCCACCTATGGTAAGTGACTCCTGCCGCCCGTGGACATCTGTAATCAATCCTAGGTAAGATCAAAGTCTGAGGTTGGCCACAGATACCTAGCTGCTCTTGAGGACTAAGTTGAAACGCCTCAGATAAGTAAGTCTCCCATACAACATCCTTCAGACCAAAATACAGCAGCGTTTGACACCGCTTTTATTAGGCAGAAATAGGCGTCGTGACGGTGTTTTCGGAGTCGGACGCGTTCTACAAACTTCAAAACTGCGCAAATTGAACAACAAAAACAAATATAGCGGTAAAAATCTCAGAGCGCAAAGCAGACATGCAAATGATTCTATAACCACTAATAATTCACAAATCGTTTAGCTAATAGACAAGAAAATGCGACCTCTATAAACATAAACGCCTTACAGCAGAGAAACAATAGCCATTCGTTGTTTATGAAACGCATAAAAGTCATAGATTGAGAGTTATAGTGGCGTACGGAATGGTCGTAAAGGGTGCGCGCATTCGTCAACGCGACCAAACGCGATTTTGTTTTGGAAAAAATCACAACAGATTCGAAGAGGACAATGGATATGGTTATTTTGTTTTCAATATTGTTTCGTTTCCCATACATTTTGCTATACCTATAGTGTAAAATAGAGGTTGTTTGAGATTCACGATTTTTTACACTCCATTTCACCACGTCTATTCGACGATCCACATGGCGGTCACCATACCGATCTTGCACGCAGAGGGTATCAAGTCCGATGCATGGGCAAACCTTTATCTGATTGATGAATTTAGATTTCTGTTTTGGGTCTAAGTGTTAGTGCTGTGTCATTTCACCACGGCCACACAACACAAAAAACATGCTAGTATGGGGCTATTATTGTAGAAGGCGTTATACAAACGTTGTTATATATAATATATATAGTTTTGAAAAAATCATATTTTTTTTCAAATAAGCGGTATGTAGCACAAATTCCAAATAAAATAAAACGTTTGACTTGTGGTTTTATATAGTTTTGCGTATCTTTGAGACAGAAAATCATTTAAACGACACTATAAATTAAGAAACAGTTACTGTTTAAAAAATAAATCAGATGTCTAAGATTCCAACTCACAGAACTTAGTATAGATAGACAAATCATAACAAAGCATATAATATTAATTTTATAAAATAAT
>MOOZ01000138.1:684115-697722 GCA_002930495.1 Cecropterus lyciades | reverse complement strand
AGCGTTAAAGTAACGCGGGCGGATGGGTATGGTGCAGTTCGGATGCAGTTTGAATGCAGTTGACACGACTGCAATTGAACTGCAATCGGACTGCGCGTTTGGTTTGCAGTTCTATTGCAGTCGTGTCAACTGCATTCAAATTGCACCTGAACTGCAATTTGTAATTAGATTGCAGTTGAAATGCGGTCCGTCTGTCTAGAGCCTTAATCGCACCACATGCCGTAAAGTTTGTGATACACTTGCAGCTACGTATGTTGCATCGCAGAATGTAGTGGAACACAACTATTACTTCCAAACATGGCGGACACGCGATGACAAGTGCTGACATAGATATTTAAAATACGAACGCAACATAAACTGTCGGATTTGATTTATTGAATCAAGTAGGCGCGATTTTTTTTATAATGTATTCAAGCGTGCAGTGATGATGAATGCTACTCATTTATATCAATTATATGTTTGGACAACTGTGAGCCATCCAAACTACCACTAATCAACAGAAAAGATAGTCCTACCTAAGGTTGCTCACAGGAGCGTTGCTACCCCTGAGGACGAGGACTAAGAACGCCTCGGATAAAGTATGTCTCCCTTACCACACACTTCAGATCATAACACAATTGCACTTAAAACCGCTGTTATTAGAGAAAAACAGTGTGCCCGGAGTCGCATCATAAAGAGTTACAATATTCTTCAATACACTACTAACTGATACAAAGAATGCAAATGCAAAGATAGGCGGTATTTAAAGGTGGTAGAACTCTTTGTGTTTCGTATTTAGAAGCACCACCACCACATCTATTTGTATTTCTGCCTAATAACAGCAGTGTTATGCGCTGATGTATTCTGTTCCGAAGCGTGTGGTAAAGAAGACATACTTATTCGAGGTATTCCAACTTAGTTTTAAGGTCGCATCTGTGGCTAACCTTGGATATCACTGATTTTACTTGGGGTTGATTACAGATATCCATGAGCGGCAATGGCCACCATCAGATGGACTGCATGTTCATTTGCTACTTCCATATTATTAAAAAAGATAATTGTACAAGAAGTGAGGCAGTACAAGATGTCACTTTGTTCCCCGAAAATATAACGTAATAACATACGAAGTATAATTCATAAGAGTCATACAAATTGCTCAGCAGTATGTCAGCGTTCAACGCTTATTTGCCGCCGATCGCATATTTTCCCAGTAAAACAAAGAAGCAAAGGTATTCCGACTAACTCCTATTTAGAAAATAAGTAATTACTCCACTATTAATCATGAATCTTTTTATTCGATATGAATATGTCAATTTGTCTCCCTTTAAGGAATAATATTTTGCAAGAAGTTGAAAGGTTTTAATAAAAATGTTTTTACGGTATTTAAAAATGTTATTGAGTGTCCATTTCAGTTAAACGGTTATAAGCCGTAATTGTTATTAACTGTTAACGATTAATGTATGTATAAAATTACATTTATACACCTTGAGAGCAGTAATGAGCTTGTTGTAGCAAGCAAGAAACTTTCAAGGAAATTATGTATTACTTCCTTTAAAGTTCTTCTTTGATAAGGTTATATGAAGATGACACGGAAAATAGTGATTGACCTGCAAATTTTTATTAGAACTGCGATTATTTTAAGAAAAGCGTCTAAATTAGAAATAAGAAAGACCATTTCACATTCACATGAGTAATAAATAAATAATAATAATAACGATTTCTACACTCATAGTCCCACACTAGGATTTTCTCCTGCGCCGTGGGTACCATGGGCACAAAAAGTCGAATACACAAACACCCAGACCCAGAACAGAAATTCTAAATTCATCATTCAGATGTCTGTCTGGCGGGGATCGAACCCGGAACCAACTGCGTGTCAGACCGGTATGGTGACCGCTCCGCCACGCGAGTCGTCAAATTTAATTAATACTCTGTACAATGGTGGTAAATTCCGTATGGTATTCGACTCAGGAGACACCACCGTAATACCTACGTCTACCTTAAAATAACTCCTTAGTGTTACTCTGTTCTGGCTTAAAGGTGTGGTACGAGAAGTCAGCTTATACAGGGTGTGCCAACTTAGTACTCAGGGATAGCACATCTGTTGGCTTGAGATACAACTCTAATCCTATTTTTAACACGCTTTTCTTGAGTTGATTACAACGGTTCGTAGACAGCTGTTGGTGGTGCAAGTTATAATCAGGACATTAAAACTGAGTTTATAAGAATAAATATAAAATGGTTTAATGGTCATGGTATCAGTAAACCAAACAATTATATCGCTCAAGGCATGGCTAACTATAATAAGGACCAAATTGAAATACATGGTGTTTCAATTTGGTCCTTATTATAGTTAGCCATCAATCTACCATCAAATGAATTGACTACAATTCAGGGAAATATTTTAAAGATACAATGATCATATTTGTGTAATTTTATAAGTTTAATTTAGCATATGTATTATTTTTATTAAACATTTAATGTAAATTTGTATAAATTATAAAATTATCTGTCATAAAATGTAAAACTAAACCACGTTATAAAGATAAAAAACCTGTATAAAGTTTTACAAAAAATACGCGCGTATGTTTTGATACGATATTAAGATTAACATGGTAATATGTTAAGTAAATCATAATGATTTACGTGTAACCTAACTTGCTAACATTTTTTTCTACGTATAATATCAGCTAAATGTAACAATAATTAACTTAATATATATTAGTATCTTTAGGTAATTGTATTATTATGTTTAGGTGATCCCACCAAAAACATTCTGTTAAAAACCAGCCAAGTCAGGATGGAGCTGCTTATTTATCTCTAAAAAGTAATGAAATCTAGACAAAGTCGTGCCAAGTCTAATGTTTCTTACTGCAATTTCTTTATTATTATAGTTAATGTTGTGTGACTTGGCCGTTGACTTGTACCCACTAATGTATAAAGGATGTTGAGTCTTAAGTCTTATCCTGTAAATGTTGAGACTCAATACGCGGACAATATAAAGAAATCGCAGTAAGGAACCTTAAACTTGGCACGACTTTGTCTAGATTTCATTACTTGCAGCTCCATCGAGACTCAGTTAGTTTTTTTTTAATTTCTGTGTTCTGGTCTTCCAGATGTTCTCAAATAGGGGCCTGAAAATGGATGGTACAGCAGTGTTTGCTTCGCGCTTGACTTGGCTTGGCACTTCCGTGCCCCCAAATTTTTGCAAATATTTGTTAGATAGATGAAACATTTAGTTCGTTGAACGTATGTACAACTCAACGTAGAATAAATAGTTAACACACATAACAATTACTAATATAATAAATGCGAGAGTTTGTGAGGGTGTTTGTGTATTATTATTAATCTTTCAGGCAAAAATAATGATTGAATTGGGATGAAATTAGCCACACAGATAGTTTATGGCCTGGATCAACACATAAGAGACCTTTTTACCCATTAATAATAGTGTTTGTCATTTTTTTTAATTATATAGCCTATGGCACTCTGTAAACTAAAACGATTCTAATGATATGTCATATGTCAAAATCCGTCAGTAGCGATCCGAGCTGTAGCGCGTGCCAAAGAAATTGACATACAAACAAACATACATAAACTCAAAAAATATTACCCCCCTTCTGACTCAGTCAGGTAATTTTGTTATTTATTAGTCCTTACAATACAAACTATTACAAGATATTTGTTAGGCGAGAACAACCTTAGTGTAGTCTTCATGTGATAGACGGGACAAGTGTTTTTGTTCAACTGGCGACTGGCGTCCATGACCGCATATCAAGTGTGCATGCTAGATCAACGTAGGCGTTTCTCAGACTTACTGATTTATTGTATTGAAGTCATTAATTACTTAACGGTAATTATGTATATTTACGATTTGTTTATTGTATTATATATATTACTGTCTTCAACTAATATTTGTCCCACCGCTGTTTTCTCTTAACATAAAATAGTTTAGGCCATAGGCTATCAAAATCGAAATATATGTTTAGAGACTTTTTACATTGTAATAAGCTTTTAAAATTTAAATCTATTTTTATAAAAAAAAAATAGACTTTTAATTTTTAAAATCTAAAAGATTTTTATTTTTATTACCAAATTGTTTTTGAATCTCGATGAAATGATCACACCACGCAAGTTTCACTATGGAGAAGAAACAACAAAAGAAGCCCCATAACACATAAATGGCGCTCAAGTGCACTTTTGGACTTAAAAAAATAAGGATTATGAAGTCCACCAGATGGTAAGTCTACTGTCGCCTATGGATATTTATGAGTATATTATAACTTCTATAACTTAACACACCGTTGACATTCCGTTCTTAAGCATATGTGAAGGTTTATTTGCGGTGTTTTCCTTAACTGTTTACGCACTTAATAATAATTAATAATGTGTGAATAATAACGATAAATTACTAGCTTAATTGTTTATATGAAAAAAAGCTAATTAATTTATTATGTGGCAACTTGAAATTGAACGAGATTCACGTAAATCTCTCTGACGCAAACTCATGAGGACTAAGTTGGAACGACTCCGACGCCTATGTTTATGGCTTTCTGTCTAGCCATCATAACACTTATAAGTGTCTCATTTCACTCATAAAACCACTACATACTAGTGCAATAAACCCTTAAAGCTCTACCTAGAAACTCAGAAAATACTTGCAACTGTAAAAACAAAATCTCGCGCACCATACGTATTACTTAAAACTGACATAACTTAAAAAAACAGTATCATCTTTGCGCTAGACCTAATTTAAATCCACGAAGGCTATTTAGAATTCTCGACCCGGCACTGAACCGGGGACCTCGCCCGGTCCGCATACGGCCGGTTAATAATCGTTATAGCTAATATGGCTTTGACTTCTTTTTATTATCATGTCCTACCATACATATTTGCTCCCAGGCCCGTTACAGACCTACAATGACGGATTGCGGTTCAATTGAGCGAATTTTAACCTTATGGTGACAGATATAATGATGTTTTCAGCGCATTAGTAAGTAAGTTTTTGTGTGTTAAACGTGTTAGGGCCTTCGTGATATTAGTACTGGATTTAATGTAATATACTCGGAATAACTGAAAGAGCTTTATATTAGAAATAAAATAATTATAATTAAAAAAAAAAGTGGTATAGATTGAAATCTATGCCACTTTTATTTTAAATAAAGGTGAACCTTATAGAAGATTGAGTTGAATAATTTGTTGACTTTCCACTGTAGAAGTTGATATAAATTTTTTAAAAAGTTTTCAATAAAATAACAATTTTCAATAAATTAACGATTTTTTTAAATGAAGTCTTAATGGTATGCTTCTGACACAAAGAAAATATGTGTTTAAGTTTTCGTTGATAATTTAGACACTTTATGTAAAATGTTAATGAGCTTAAAGCTAATAAGCTCTGTATTTTGTGAATCCCAGAATATATTTTAGCAAAAATCTAGAGAGCTTAAAAGTTAAAGATCCATAAATTTTATAAAAAGCAAATGTACTCTACTTTTCGTAAAATCTAGGAAACTCTACTCAATGTAAAAGCTAGAGAACTATATCTTTTTTAAAAGACAGAAAACTCTACTTTATATAAGTTATAGTAAAGAAAACAAACAACATACATATTTCCATCCATCTATCCTTTTAAGATCCACTGCTGCACATATGCTTCCCCTAATAGGGGATTAGTGTTGGTGACCACAGTCAGAATTTATATTACACTGATAACACGATGCTGTCAATTTCTTTGATATTTTTATTAGCGTCTTGCGATATCCATGAGAGGGTGCTATTCAAGACCGACTCTACACGTTATAATATACAAACTTATTACGTATATATTTCTGTAGATGGCGTTACGCCGTCTGGGAGTCTAATTTCAGCCGTTCATTAGATTGTCTGAATTAAGGCGTAAACTTGTAAATAAGTCACTTGCTCGGCAATTGGCGTTAACAGCTTAATTGCTGGGAAAAGTCGAACACCACTCATGCTTTTTATCGCTGACAATACTAACCTAACATCTAATGTATTGGAGCGATCAAAACATCGGGAGTCACTTAAAGTCTTATGTAAAGCTTTAAGTGTAGTAAATAATATTTATTTATTAATCTACATATATAAATATATTGGCCAGGAAAATACAGTTAAAATATATCTTGTCTCTTCACTATTATCATCGATTTTCTTTTACTTTAATTTGTTAACTAGTAATAAATCGTCTTCTTAAAAAATAGTAAATATTCTTCGATAAAATTGCTTAAATTTTCTATACCTGTCAAAGATAGACCGCAAGGCGAAAACTATGTAGTAATTTTTGGTATAAGAAATTAATGTTGCTAAGCTTAAAAAAACACATAAATAAACAAAGAATGAGCTTTTATAAATATAGTTAAGTGTTTTCATTGCAAATATGAGAGAATATTGCGAGATATGTATTTATACTTCATATTCGAGCTAGTTAACATCTACATGGATTATAAATGTAATTATAACACTTGTTAGTCCCCTAACATGCACTTACAATAGTTTTGGATCAATAAATAACATCAAAACAAAGAGCGTGACGATCTTACGATCTCTAGAACGATAATCCATTAAGCCAATGAGTAATAGGTGACGGAATTAGAAAATACTAAGCGATTATGTCACAGGCTATTCCTAACAGAGACTGTGGCGAATAAACTTAGATTGAACACGATGGTTCAGTTTCATTATCAAGAACTCAAGTGCAGCACTGGGGAGCGTAAGTAGATTGTTATGGTGTGAAAACTTGAAATTGAAAGAAAGAATGTACACTTAAACATAAAACATAAACGCTTTCTACACTCATAGCCCCACAGTAGGATTTTCTCCTGTGTCGTGGGTGCCATGGACACACAAAGACGTATACACAAACACCCAGAAATCTAAACTCATCATTCAGATGTCTGTCTGGCCGGGGATCGAACCCGGGACCCATTGCGTGTCAGACCGGTATGGTGACCGCTCCGCCACACGGGTCGTCACACTTGGGTCATGTACGGTAAAAAGTATACGTGTTAATCCAGATCATAAACTATCAAATTCAAACATAAGTTTATGCGTGAAAGAGTAACAAACACAACAAACATTCTCACAAATTATCGCATTTAAAATATTAGTTAGATTGAAGTGGGAAACGAGCATGCTGTAGGTACATCTGTAATAAATTCGTACAGCAGCACGAGTTTATTACGTTTCTTGAAACGATCAACGTTTACGTTCTCGCCCAATGTACATTGCATGTTAACGTTTTCGTTTTGAGAATTTCTTGCAATTTATATTGTAATGTTGGGTGAAAACTTAAACGGAGTTCGTTTTAAAGAATCGTAGTAAACTCGTTCTAAGATTGTTACGTCATATTAAGTTAACCGGCTTTCATCCCTATCCACCGAAACGCAGAACTGCTTCACGTTAGTATTTCGAACGTACAGTACGATGATAATACCATAGTCGGAATATCCAAACCTTAAATTCCAGCAAAGTATCATCTTGGCTCGCATTTTCTTCTAACAAGCGTAGTGTTTTCTTTTACGCCATTGAAATAGTAAACGAGGTCATATTTCTGATGGTAGTTAATAGATAGCCATGGACAGGTGCGAACAATCCAAAACCAAGTTCTAATCTTATTTCCCGTGTACCGCAAATGCATTGTAACAACTAAGATAGAACGTCTTTAGTTGTGAGAAGCTAGATCTTACTATATCTTTAGATCCTTTCATAAGCCCTATAAACTGTACTTATAAAATAAAAATTGAATCATGAAAAATCAATGAACGTCCATTCTCTATAGCGGTATACTGTGTAATATTATGGTAGATTGTCTACTATAGTTATGTATAAAGAAAGTTTTTGATTGGTGTTAAGGTAACCAATATTCGGGTAGCAAGGTGACTTGACGGCAAATTGACTCGATCGTAAACCATAACACTCAACTATAGTTTCATCAAACGAGTATATAAAACTAAAATTTTATTCGCTAGCGCCGTATGAACTAAGTTGATTTTCTTCGTAGATTTCACGTGTTGTTTCATCTATAAACCGAAACTAACGTTTTAGTATAAAAATCGTCCAATTGTGAGCCGTTACAGAACTTTTTTCTTTAATAACCGAAAGGAAGCGGCTCGCCGAGTGATAAGCGACACGTGGCCGCACGGTACCGAAACGCCGTATGTTCTCGGTTTGGGGACATCGCAGAACAAACTCAGGGGACGCGGAGCAAAGCCGAGAGTCAATTGGCGGTGGGATCGGTCTGTGAACTCTTGAAAATAATATTTCAGTTCGGTTTGTTACGTAACTCACGTATAATTAGACCAGGGCGGTTAAGGCGATGCTAGTTTAGTGGTGCTTAAGATTTGGAGCTTTTTCTTTTTAGATAGGTGGGAATTTCGGTGTTTTCTTGAATGAAGAAAGGTAGAACTAGAGAGGAGGTGGAACCTCCTATATCTAACGAAAGCAGTCCAGGGTTACATAGATGTGTTGGATGTCGGTTGAGTTACATATGTGCCAACTATCTTGTTCTTTAGAAGTGGCAGCGTATCTGTGATTGACTTCGAATAGAACCTCCGTTCTGTGTGAAGTTGTTTACAGTCGTCTATGGGCGGCAGTAACCACTCACTCAGGTGGCCTGCATGCTCGTTTGCTACTTCAATCTTATAAAAATAATGAAAATTAGCCCTCACGAGACGCCTGGCCGATGTGAAACATCGTATTTGTACAAGTAACATGCATAAAAAGTAATAATTACTTAATAATGCCTACAGGAACTTAATATATAGCATAATGAAAGTAACACCACACGAACAGTACTCCGCACTAAGTCGAACTAACACCGCAGCGCTTAGTTTTGTTCGATACTTAATAGTTCCGAAAATGTGTAACAGACGGCGCTAAAATAAATACGGTGTGGCGATTGCCACGCCAATCAGGTTTACGTGCATCTATAGATGTTTCACATCAAAAATGCAGGACAAGCCGGGAGCAAAAGCAAGCGGATTATAAATCGCAGTCAACTCAACAGTACTTTGAGTACTCTTCTATACCCAAGTAGGGATGTAATCACATTAATTTGGAATCAATAGAAAAACTGCCACCTAATAAGGCATGGCGCCGCGCACACGATCTGTCTATACGTGCATAGTGTGACTAGCGCCAAGCGGCGGGAGCTAAGTGGTATGAATTTTGTCTCTTGTGTTGGGGGGTCCGGGGTTCGAATCCCAGATAGGTACGTCAATTTATTTTTAATCTTTTGCATATTTTTACAAATTTAACCTATTATCACTTTAATGATAAAGGAAACGTATACGCCTTAGAGTTACGGAAAAGTATTATGACTAACAGTTCTTTAAAGTGTGAAGTCTATCAATGTTTTTGGAGCTCTTATGTATCGAAAACATCTTATATTCGAAACGAAACAACCCGGTATCTTCGTCCTACACCAGTGTAGTAGAGTTTGCACCAGGTTCGTCCAGTCACGAGGAGAGACTCGTGGACAATTGTAGAACATCAAAAACGCGACTAATCCACTTTGCTTTAGGAAAATGTAGGCAAATTATAATTATGTCATATCAACAATTCTTACTGATATTTGGAGGAGTAAGCTGCGTTGCGGATTAATAGACTTCACTTATAAGAACTGTGTATAGTACTTCCACAGTATAACCTTCGCCGTTATATAATTAGTGATAGTGCATTTTTAAATGTAAATTTAAAAATAACTTAGTTTCTTAATAGCTGTCTATTGCAATTTATTGGAATAACTTTTGACAGAACACATGGATTAAAATAAAAATAAGGCTAAATGTTACTTCCAAGATACAGGCTATATATAGATTTTAAACCTTTCAATTATATTCAGTATTTTTACTTTGATGTGATTTCAAACACACTGACATAAATTATAGAACTTATACAAATGTTATCACTTATTTTCTGTCCTCCAAACTATCTTTTTGTAACCACATGAGATGTACAGGCACGCGGATATTCATTGTTATTCTTTTAATAAACATTAAGTATTTATTTATTAATAAGCTAAAATCCGCAACGATCTTGCGATAAGAAAGCTAGGGTCAATTTACTTCGAAACGCGAAGCATACTTCATCAGTGTCGAAGACTTCAAGACCAAAGTACCTTAATTACTCAATACGGTTAATCTGGTAATAATTACTTGGTATTTGCGGTGGGCACCTCTGACCCACAATTGGGATTGGAAAAATTTTGGTCGTTAAAACAGCGGTACTTTCTTTGAGGCTGCATTATATTCGGTAGACATTTTCACTTATTCGCCGCGCCCATCAATTAATTCTAAATGTCATACGAATTGGGGTTTTTGGTTTACTCCAAGTTTATAAGCGGAGCGTGTCGATGCAGTTCGTGTCCTTGAGATCGTTAGGAGCAAACAAGTCAACAGATACACATAATCGATTTGTATCATTGACGGTGATATTCTTGGTATAGGTAATACCCCTGAAATCACTAGGAATAAACAACTTATTTCCTCTCATTTTTAAACATTTTAATTTCTCTCCCTAAACGAGATATTGTTTAAAATTACCCATTAATTTTTTTTATCAAATTTAACATTAAAAATTTTGTCTTGTATTTTTTTTATTTAAGCACTAAGAGTTATTTATCCGAAAGTTGTACCACTGGATAACACTATTACTTATAATGTCTTCCCTTGCGAATTGATTATATTCTTAATACACTAGTAATATAATAATTACATATATACACTATTGAGCACTTTATAATTTTTAAAACTCTACTCTATAAACGCTGCAGCAAGGCGTGTGAGACACGCTACCGCTTATGCCTTGCAAACACAGGTGCCCTCGACATTTGCAGTGGTTTGCCGAAAGCGGGCGAAGCGCAGTTGCGCAATATGTCGACGAGTTATCATTCTTTCGTTAACTTTATAGGAAAAATAGTGTGATAACGACTTTTATGTGATATAATTGTTACCTCCGTGTAAAAGGATAAGGTTATTTATGACAGGTAAAGGTGCTTTAATTGCTGAATATTAAACTTTCAATCTTTACTTATTTTCCTTTCATCTTTTGATAATTACCGAAGTAATCCCATCTATACTTTTTACTATCTGTGATTTTATAAATATGTTAACACCCGAGAATCATACCTTTTAATTTTACGAATGTGATCGATTAATGTTATGTCGAATACTCATATTTGCAGATTTGTGTTAAAGTAGACATTATTCAAAAACGTATTAAATCATATGATTCTCCTTTATAGGTACTGAACATATTTGATATATACTATGTAAACCGTCAGAGCTTGGTAAGCTTCAATACTTTATGCTGGAGGCTATGTCTATAATTCTTTAGTCAGCTTTAAGGCGTTAACAATACGTATAGCTAAGCGCGGTGACTACCAACCTTTATATAGAGGAGGCCTAAGTGACCACTTAACATCAGGCTTTCAAGGCCTATTGTTCACTTTATATCATAAATCTGTCTTTATTACATGAATGTTTTTATTTGAAATGCCATAAAACATGTACAAACACAGTAAGACGTATAATATCCATAAACAGAAACGAGGTTTCTATTTAGTAGAGAATTAACCGATACATACTTTACTTACAAATGCGTCTGTCATATTTAAAGGAAGGTTTTGTAAGGAAACTTGCTGATACGTACATGCAGGCATTACGATGTTATCAACGTACGCCGGCGTATGACTTGTTGCACCGCACGCGAGAAACTGGTGAGATGAGTGAGAAAATATACGATGCAAAAGCAAATTTAGTTACGATAATGAGAGCGATTGTGTTGTAAGAAAAATAGAGCAGGTCATGTAATACACGATTAGTTAACTGTTTAATTAGTCGGTGGCTTTTACCTCTAGCTATCCAGGTGTAATTAGTTACAATGCTAATATAGTAATAATTATCAAATAAAAACATTTTGATATACACTGATATATACAATGATACTTTTATCATTAATTAATTTAGATCATATGTATGATCTAAATTAATTAAATAATTTCGAACTTTGAAATACAGTCATATATCTTGCATACATAATCTCGGAACTGAGACTGTTGGAGCTCGGCCGCTCGCCAGATATGTGCCCTTAGTAGGAGTTGTGTACGTTTCCTCAAAACGATATTGTTTATGTTTTCTGCCATAGAATAGGTCAAAATACAACACAAGAGTACTTTGCAATTGCTGGCGGGAAATCTCCTTTTTCCAAAATCTGTCTCTAATCGTTTACTAGCTTATGTGATACAAGTGGTCATCTCGGACATGTAATCATTCGTAATGACTTTATCGACGAAAAGTCCTTTTGATTATACATCGCGAGGTTTGTATAAAAAGTTTCGTTCCCACCGGTAAAGAGGAAGCGATGTGAGCATAATTTTCTTATTAGAGATTGTACCGCTGGTAAGATGTGGTGTTTGTTCAGACGATCAGCTTTTATTGCAACACAATTTTTGCATTTTATTTGCATTTTATAATTCTTCACATACCTTTTTCCTATATGATCGATTGGTTTAATCGCTCCAAATTCAACGTTCTTGAATAAGTTCTTAAAATAGTTCTTGACATACCTTATTGGTATTTATTTACTTTTATCAGTTTTTAGTTATAGTAAATGAGTAAAATTCCTAATTCTTATAGTAAAGTATGACTGAGATCTGTGTTATCATTACAGTCCACAAATACGAACATGTATGTATACATGTAAACGTCAAAAAGCTCCAAATATCCAACGCCCATGCGTCCCATCAGATGAACATCTGACATCAATTTGATTTCGGTTACAACTGCCTCACCACCCATTAGAATATAGTTGGAATATGTTACGTATGCTTGCCTCACTTTCAACAGTAGCGTTTAACCATAATGTCGACACAATAGTAATGAGAGAGTACTTATACGAGTACTTTCATATATACATGTGACGGTGGTCCTCGGAAATCACGAAAGTATAGATTTTTTTATACATGTGTTAACCGTAAAGGAGACGGGCTAGTTGATGGAAAGTAGTCACCGTCGCCTATGAATATGTACAACACCAGAGGAGCACCAGAGGAGTAGCCAATGCAACGCCGGCTTTGAAGGACACTCCTTTTGCACCTTTCGTGTAGAGCCCCTTATCATAGCGCTCGGGAATACCTCTGGAGGTTGTCATCCCACAACTTATACGTTCGCGGCAGGAAAGAGCATGCAATATAGATAATCGCAAGTGGCGTGTCAACCGCCATCAGTGTGGAAACACCATTACATTGCATATGCGGGTGGCCGCTAATGTCCGCGCTGCGCTGTACCCGTGATTATTGATTTATTTACATTATGCAATTTACGCATTTTGTTCGATTCCACGTTAATATGTTTATCGAGTTATTGTTATTAAAGCAGCTTTACGGATACATTTTTGTGGCTTAGTTTATCATAAATAATAATTAAGAATAATAATAAAGGATCAAGTTAATAAGAATTTAAATAAGGATTCTTATTAGGTCATGATCTTTGACGACCCGCGTGGCTGAGCGGTCACCATACCGGTCTGACACGCAGTGGGTCCCGGGTTCGATCCCCGGCCGACAGACATCTGAATGATGAGTTTAGATTTGTGTTCTGGGTCTGGGTGTT